>JAYMFT010125492.1:0-13152 GCA_038088735.1 Panulirus argus | reverse complement strand
TATATATATATATATATATATATATATACATATATATATATATATATATATGATTTTTCTATTTATACTAAATTGCCTCTCCCGTCTCAGAGCGGTAGCTTCAGGAATAAACGAACAATGAATAGTCTCATTTGCACACATCCACTCTTCAGTTGTCATATATAATGTTCGGAAACCAGACTTATCATCCACAGGCAAACCTTACAGACCTCTCCATATTACCTTGACCATTTCTCATTTCACACACACACTCCCAGATTCCGTCACCAGCTTCTAGAGTTTCTCTCTGGAGTCTGCGACCAAAGCCTTGTCGTCTGCGAACGACAAACAACACAATCATCTGAAATAATGGTGTTAAAAACTCGAATAGATACTACAACCGTTTGACAGGAGATAGTCTGATATCCCTCTAAATTTTGGGGTCCTACTGAGTCCTATTTAGCTCTGGGGAGTTCTCTGGAGTCCTAAAGGGTTTTGTAAGGGTACTTTGGGCTTCAGCAGAGTGTTGTGGAGTCAGTCATCTAGAGCTCTTAGGGTGCTGGAAGGACTCGGATCCTTCAGACACGCACTCGAGCAAGACCCACGTCATCAGTGACGTCCACAAAACAATTTTTCACGTACGAGCTGACATAATTCCCCAGACCTCCTCCCAGGAAGCTGTAATCTGCCTCTAAACAAGTCTTATGACCTCCTCGCTGGCCCAGAGGATGAAAGATCCTCCAAGACGGATGATGACGGACACGGTAGACAATGACGGAGAGAATGATGGTGATGATGATGCTCAGATGGTGATGATGCTGGAGAATATGACATGTAGATGATGATGGAGATGATGTCAGGGTATAATAATAATGATGATGGCCTCCCCCCTATCCCCTCACCCCTCCTCCTCCTCCCTCTCCCCCTCCTCCTCCTCCTCCTCTCCCCAACGATGCTATTACGATTTTTTTCAGACAACTTTTCAGATAAGAGGGGAGGAGTAATATGCATCTTGAGGGGAATTTCAAAGTGTGTTCCGAGGGCGTCCGGAGGCCCTCACCCAAGCCGGCCGCCCTGCCTGGCCCACCGCCACGCTCTGGACAGGATAAGGGACAGTGTGTATATCTGTTCAGATATGTACACAGCCATTCCTGGATCTGTCTATTAATCACTGTCTATCAATCTACCTTTTCATTCCCCTCCTTATATCTATCCACCAGTTATATCTAAACATCTGCCAGTTCATCTTCCCCATATATGTTAAATTTTACTTTTCTATAAGCTATGTATTGTCTTGCTATATTATCTATTTACATCCGAGCTAACATTTATCGTAGTTTTCTAGAAGTATCTCTATTCTATATACCAATATATAATAAGTATGACGATATGATATCATACAGTTGCGTTTGTATGTAACTATAACTATATCTTTATACTATGATATGTTTACTTACCTCCTGAGTTATCTATATAGACATGTATCTAACTGCCTGTCTACTTATCCATCAATCTTTCCATATAGGTACGATCTATATGAATATAAATACATCTGCATTACACTCAAACCCATATTTTGACACGCACGAATATGAGTCGAAGACAAACTTGAATATCATCACACACACACACACACACACACACACACACACACACACACACACACACACACTGCAATCACAGCGCTTAACAATGCAAGCAATTATGAAATGTATTTGCATGATATAATTGCCAAGGAACAATGACAAACGCTGTATTAACTCTCCAAACTCTAATTACTAATTCTTGTAGAGAAGTAAAACCAATTCAAAGTAAAGGCTGAAATAATTTGCATTTCTAAATCAATACCTCGATTCCGATGTCGATAAAAGTACCGACTTCTAAAATGAAACTCCCAGTTGTAACCTCAGAATGCCGCCCTCCTGAAGTACCAGGCACATATGTGTTGGCGACCTGGTCCCTTGTCCTCCCACTGGCCTTTCAATCACCACCCGATAATACACTTCATAAATCTATAAGTAATAATCGAATGCTAATGGTTAGGGCGCCTTTAGCATTAAATATTTATGATATGAAAGACATTATAATCTTTATGCAACCTTTACCATCAAACGTCACCAAATTGACCTTACTGATGTACAGGAACTAATTACACGACAGGCAGTTGGTCATCTTAACCATTCAACATCAAACTATCGTCAAATGATTTGTAATTGACTTCATCATTGCATAAAGAGTGCAGAGTCTTCATAATAACTGTCGGACATCAGTATGCTGTCGATAAACTCTGAATTCACGCCACAAATCAGTAAACCGTTTAGAGATCCTTTTGAGTATCAGGCATCTGTCCACTGACAGTCACACTCAGAACTGTCCTAACCAGTCACTAAACACCGCTCAGGCCTCCTGTAATATTAGACATAAATCTGTCAACAATCAACCCAGAATTGACCCCACAAATCACTAAATACTTCTGCCGCCTCTTGAATGCCAGACATCCATCCATCAGCGATCAACTCATAATTAACCCCACTACTCACTAAACAGTGACCAAATGCTGATCTCGGTGTCCCTTGCCCAGAGCGGCCGGTTTTATGAGCTATCCCAGCTCTGATAAACAGGACTGGACATGGAACATTTATTTGAATTAATTTTATTGCTCGCACCACTTGCCTACGATTGACAACAGCGGCGGGATCCTTTTTATAACGGGGGAATGTGATTGGCTTGGATTTAATTTGAGTGTTGCCCTATTACAGCAGAAACCTTATTTAAAATAAATGTGATCCATCCTGGGGGCAGGGGGCAGGGGGGGAGGGGGTCGGCAAGAATGAACGCATGTTTAGGTCGACGCTCTTTTGTCATTTAATGACGAGTGATAGAATTAATTTTTCGTTTTGTGATGTGTGGGTCACCAGGCCGGACGCTGGCGGCCGGAGAGGAACGATCAATTTGCTTCTGATATAACGCCACCGTCACATCTCTGTTTACTTAGTTTTTGCTCTTGGACTGCCTTGTTTGTGTGTACTTCGGTCATTAGTAAACATTGCCTCACGAGCCAATCGTACTTTATCTGAGGATTTATGGAGGAAATGTTGAGAATGTGAATAAGATTTATTATAGACCTTTCCACGGGGTTGGCTCCCAACAGCTTACCCACAAAACAATGGGAGCTCAAAGAAAAGAAAATGTTTGCATGGGGGAACTGCTGGAATTTCAGAGCGACAAACTCTGTTTTCCTCAGATTTCTGTTCCCACTGTAAGATGTAAATAGATTTCATTTACCTCTACATGAATGAAAGTTTGAGTCGTGAGTGAATATATGTATTTTCGAGTCATAAACAACCAACTAGACTGTTCAGGTAATGGAAACTGGAAAATGACATATCATTATGCACTTCTCAGGAATGGAACTTCTGGATTTGAATCTGAGGCTGATGTTCAAGGTTATAAAAACTACAAGAGAGGATATTACCTTCTGGATAAAGGGCACTCTACTGTTATCAGTACATGATAACCTCAAACACAAACAGTAAATAACAAGGTCTAGAAATTACATTTAGAAGCTAATAAGCTTGATAAGAAATTCTCATAAATATTGATCGAGCTCACTGCACCTACAGCATCTGGATGGATGTGGACAGAACGAAGTAAGCAACAGGACTGATGATCGACAACGAAGACAGGAAAATATCAGTAACTTAAGAGGATCGTGAAAGAAAACTGAATGCTCCATCATTCTTCACACAGAAAACCTATGACTGACTAAACGTGAATGATAATGGGATGTAACACAATGGAAAGTTGGTGAGAGAAGACTGAACAGACTTTTGGGGAGAAAGACTCATTACAAGTAAGCTGTAAAGGTGACCGACACAAGGCAACAAGCAGTGAGTTGAAAGGCATCTGCCCGTCCCTCTCCGCTCATCTTGGGGGAATAAGATCTCAAGCCCTAGCCCCAGCCTGAGGGGTTTAGACGTAGTCGATAAGTAACGAATGAATTATGCGAAGACAATATGTGATGATAAGAAGTTTATCTTTATTCGTCTTTGTATGTTCAGTCACACCAACGGGTCTACTGGGGTCGTGCGAGTCTTGTGGGCGTGTGACACGTTCGTTACCGGGCGTCCGTAACGCGGCCTGACAGCGTCCAGTCCAGGAACACGATTAATAATTACCGTCAAAGTTTACAACGGCGGGTGAAGGCTGGGGGCCGCTTCCGCCCACCTCCCTGGCGCGGCTTTCTTGGTGAGGCGGAGTTGTGGTCACGCGCCGCCAGGGAAGTGCCGGCTGCCTGGCCCTCCGTCAGGACGTCAACTCTTGAGTCGGCATGTGCTCACACTGCCCTCTGGGTGTGTATGTGTTATGTGTAACGTTATCTTTCACTCGACTTGTGATGTGCACTACAGAAGTGCGCGCGGAGCAGACGCACGCACACGCACACACACACGAAGATTTCATTAAAGCGATATGTGCGATGCACATTCACATACGAAGTCACATGCAGATAAATAATATTGCACGTGCGCAGTCTCCTCTTTATCTCTCTCTCTCTCTCTCTCTCTCTCTCTCTCTCTCTTTCTCTCTCACACACACACACACACACATAGCTAGCTCAGTCGGCAGAGGACGAGACTCTCAATCTTAGGGTTGTGGGTTCGAGTCCCACGTCTGGCACCATTTTCCATTGATTGCCTTGCTTAATACTTTTTCACGACACATATAGGAAGTTATACACACACCCACAACCTGACTGGAAACACTCGTGACCGACTTTAGGGTACCAGTCTGTCTCTTCCAGGCAACACTGTTGTCCCCTAGAACACCTGCCTCCCTGCTGCTGGTAGGGAGACAGAGGAGGGGAGGAGGAGGAGGAGGAGGGCAACTGATCTCCCTCACACTCCTGCTATCACTCTATTAATCGTTTACATTTTGTGCATGTTTAATCAGTCGTAAAGAAATGACGGTCACATAAACCACCTTTCCATCCAGAGATGCAAATACTTTGGACTTCCTCCTCTGTATCAAGATATCTGATCGCTGTCTTAGATTATGCAGCTGCTATCGTATCTCTGTTATTGTTATCGTGGCTGTTCTATCTCTACAGGACCAGGTAGGATCAGGAAGTTCTGTCAGAGTCTACCAGGACAGCCAGCTCTGGACTCTATGGTTGTAGATAGAGCCAGCCAGGCCAACCAGCTCTGAGCTTTATGGTTTCAGGAAGCATCTTTTGAAAGGTTTAGTGATGGTGTGTTACGAGGGTCAGGTGAGAAGTGAGGTCTTTCGTCTGTCTGTCTCTCTCTCTCTCTCTCTCTTCCTTTCTATCTATATATCTATATCTCTATCTATCCATTTATCTATCAGTCTGTCTATCTGCCTACCTACCTATGTATATAGATATGTATGTATGTATGTACATATCTATCTTGACAAACAAACTGCTCAACTTTTAGCCTGGCTGTACAATATAATAATAGCATTTCATCTTTAACTCTTAAATATTTCCCTTTCGCTCTCAACAGGCGTCACCCTGTAACGGTAGTGGTAAATCATCACTGTATTCTACTGTATCCTACTGCATTCTACTGTATCCTACTGTTTCATCCTACAGCCAAAGTTTTTCCTGTACTGGGTATTGTACTGCATGCACCTGCTGGTCAATATAAAGATCGAGAATGTAGACTTAGATTCGGCTGATCCCCTGAGCACGAGGTTCAAACCCTCAGGCGCAACGGAACGACTCATGAACACGATGGCACAACCGCTGGATGTGGTAACCTAGTTTCACGTCATCGCGCCCATGGGTTGTACTGTCGTACTTAAGGGTTGTACGTCGTATTCAAGGGTCGTAGGGTCGTACTGATAAGGTTAACCTCTTCCTATAAATGAGTCAATGGAATGGACACCATCAGGCAGTTGAGCCCTTGGTAGTGAAGAAGTAAACTGTTATTTCTGTGACGCGCAGGAAATATTCCTGACACATAATTTGCATGAATTAATCACAGGTTTGCAATCACAGGGGGAGGGAAAAAGGAGCGAAACTCTATCAATGGTGATTGGGAATATCGCTCTTGAGGTATTTCATAATATTGGTATCAGTGCCACTAATGTATATACAGACTTCCATCTTGGCAATGTAGCGTTCTAAGTATTTCAAATTGTTGTTTTTGTGAGTAGAGATGTGTGTGTGAGAGAGAGAGAGAGAGAGAGAAGCACAAATACAATACTGAAGATCAAATATGGGAAGAAGCAGTAAATTGCTGACCGAGTTTCTGTATGGCTGAGGACCACGTATTTGGCCGGGGTTACCGGAGCAGGTAATCGGGGCTTTAGTAACGACTCACCGCTTGCTACAGGGCGTCGCTCTGCCCTCCACCCTACCGTCTGCTTTTCAGCGGTAGCGAGAAGTACATACAGGCAGAACCCGCTGGTCAAGCAGAGGTCCGAGCAGGGTTGTTTTGACATGGATATTTGGACGGCTGGGGATGTGCAGCTGTGGGATATGGCATGTACGTGGGGTATGTAGGTGGTTAGTGGCGTGTACTGTACGTAGGGCCTGCAGGTGGGTGGTTGTGTGAGTGTGGGATGTGTAAGAGGCAGGTAGTGTGCACACGGGACATAATGGTGGCTGGTAGTGTGTGTGTGTGTGATATTTTTCTTTTATAGTCACCAGTATAGCACAGCGGCATTGCTGCCTCCAGCCACTGAAAAGATTTGTATTCATTTTTCTTTTTAAGAAAAATGAAAGTTCATTTAAGCTCCACCAGTGTCTGTGGTCCTGACATCTGAAAGTGGAGAGGTTACGGGGAGGAGAGACGGAAGAAACGGTAGATATCCACAGCTTGCCTGTGCACAAGGAAAGGAAGTACCGGAAAGGAATGGTTGAAGAAAGGTGGTAAGAAAAGAGGTGATAAGGCGGAAGGCTCCTAACTCCCCTCTGACTAAGAGGAGACTGGAATAACAGCCAGTTCATATTTGCGAGAAGCGCCTCATACCGGAGCGAGTAATACTACTGTTGATAAGGAATATTCCTCAGAAGAATGGCAATTGTAACACCTGTCCAGAGAGAGAGAGAGAAAGAGAGAGATAGATAGATAGATAGATAGATAGATAGATAGATAGATAGATAGAGAGAGAGAGAGAGAGAGAGAGAGAGAGGGTAGTGGGGTGGGGGAGAGAGAGACAACGTCAACAGAGGAGTGTGAGGGAGCGAGTGAGTGTGCCAAGTGTCAGTACTGAAAAATGTGATGCAGGAAGTAGTGTGTAACAGAGAAAAACAAACAGGATAAAGATAAAGCATGACACCATGCATGATATAGACAGGTCCCGTCAGACAGGAGCCGGGGTTGTCTCCATGACGTGCGCGCTGGTCCATGAGAACATCTGACTAGTTTTTTCCGGAAACTGTCGCTCCCAGGGAACACACACAGACCCGACCCAGCGCGGGACGGCCGGTCGTGTCTTCAGTAAAACGCTGTTTATCATGTAAATAATCAGAATGGACTGGTGACTCAGCAGAAAGGTTATTGACGAGGAAACCTGTCTGAGATCTCAATGAAAGTTCAAAAAAATCTTGTTCATTCACGAGAAAATACCAAAGCCAGGAATGTGATTCGACCTGAAATACGTCGACCTTCGTCAGAAAGATGTATTTTCTGTGTTTCTAAACTTTATAAAGTTAAGGCGTTTGAAGATTCTTCGGCAGGAATCCTGACCTATTACATCAACAATGAGAGAAACAGTACAATGATGCTAAGCGCTGGCTAACTTCAAGAAAAGATAACGGAGTGAGAAATGATATACACGATACTCGGTAAGATAGCAGCTGTCATGCGCTCCTCAGAAAAAGCACAAACATCACAGAAATGATATGGTCTGGTGAGGGAGACGCTCGAAGGATGACCCGGGAAGCGTGAGAGACGAAGACGAAGGAGGCAGGAACGTGCTCCTGTTGACCGTGAGGAAGGAACGAAAGTGATCCCAACAGAAAGAGATAGAAGGAAAAATGCGACGATATTTCAATATCTCTCATCATGATCAGTTCACCTTCACGGGGCAGGGAAAGTGTTGCCGATGTGGATGATAGTGAGGATGTTACAGGCGGTGGAAAGGGATCAGAAATTTGAAAACAAGAGAATGTGAAATATACATAAGGATGTCTTATCAACTGGGTTCATTTTCGCTCCTATTGCTGTTATGGTCATCATATTCCCTCCATTTATGACTGAATATGAGCTCCATATTCTTTACGAATTATAGATGGACATAAGCCTCATATTCTCTGCCAGTTATGAGGGAAAAACTTTTACTAAATACATAAAAAGGCAAGACTATCGTGTTCGGGAAAACTACATTCTTCTCTGGAAGTTGTGCTAATTAAGTTTGTTCTAAGAGGAACAATAAGCCAAGTGAAGAGCCACATGGGTGAAAAACTGACGTTGTCAGAGCGGAGAATCGACGTATCCATCACTTCTCTTCATCTCACGTGTAGCACCTTCTAAATGATGGACGTATGACGTCACCCACCAACCTCATTGGCCGTGTTTACAAGGTCAACGTCAATCAGCTTTGTAAGATATGAGTCGGGGATTGGGAGGGAAAATACCGAGAGGTCAGTTGCTGGAGGCAAGGGTGTTGGAAAATGTTTTACTGTATTTCCTCATGTTTTGTAGGATATAGTCTCCAGATCGAATGGCTTTGGAGGTGTTTTGAACATGTTAACTACAAAAGAAAACATTGCAGATGGAAGAAAGTGATGGCAAATAGGATATACAGGCTGGGAGATCTGACTAATGAGGGAATGCTCACGATAGTTGTCAGTGGCCGTTGGTATGTGAGGGTAAAGAGGAGAAGGTCTCTCTGGTAAGCGCTACAGGAACAAGGGAGGGTCAGTGTTCACCCAGACGATGGACAATATGTGGAGACGATGCTCAGGTGAACAGCCGTGAGGTGTTCATGAGCACCACACTATGGGACATAGTGGGCTCTGCTCAGTAGAGGTCGATATCTCTACGGTGCTTTATTCTCTCTCTGTCTCTCTCTGTCTCTCTCTTTCTCTCTCTCAACTCACCGTAATAATTTGTACGTAAGACGGACAAGAATGCAGCCCGTGAGACCAGGGGGCGGACACAGACTTCGTTAACAAGAGGGAGCCGAAGACATGGTAATTTTTGACTGGTTCCTTATCTCTTTTCCTCGCAAGACGTACGAGGTTATATGCACCTGCTGACTCAGACAACTTCGCCCCATTAGATAGCGATAACAGACGCACGATAGAATCAATGGCTACATACACCCGGACCCTCCGAGCGGTTACGCCAACGATTTATAATGCCATCGGCCAGTAATGCATCGTTTCAGTGCTCCAGCACCTTCATAACAGTGAGCGATCGTCGCATATATCACCTCCAACTCACCTCCCAAAACTCGATTCCAAAACACAAGTGTTAAGACATAAAATGAAGTAATTATCTCGGCCTCCGTCTCATGGGATCTTCTGTTTAAGCTCTTGAACAAATATAGACGCCGTGTGTCACTAAGAGTTACATAAAAGTGAATCCAGCTCTACACGCAAGATTTATGTTGGGATCACATCCTTTGTTGCCCAGTCGATTTTCAAGAGCCCATGTCATTTGTCTCTTTTGAAGGCAATTTTTAGACCGGTGGGTGCCAATTATGGACTCGAGCCATGACGGATTGGCCCCCAAGAAGATAATTTTACCTGTGTACTCACGCTAATGTCCTTGCAGTGAGGGCTTTGCTCTGTAACTTACATTTAAAACTAACTTTGGCTTACCTTTCCCTTCCCAAACCCGGTTACTGAGAACTCCTTCACGATCGTTAAAACAAGCTGTTGGAACAGATAATCCGGGTTGTACTCAGGCGTTTCCAGGGTTATATTGCCTGTTTATGAGGGCCAGACCGGCCATGAATGTTGGCTTACTCATCCCTCAACGGCGTGAATGGAAACGTACTCATCCCTAAGCGGAAGTAAATATGGTCATACTCATCCCATAAGGAGCGTTAAAGGGGACGTACTCATCCTTGGCACGGAGGATGATACTCAGGCATGAGTGACGTCCGATGAGTATATACAACATGAGTACATCTGAATAGTGGCCACACTGATTTTCAAGACTTATGTAACTTCGAACGACATAAACGGGGAAAAGAATAAAGACAGGAGCGACAAGAACTGGGGAAATCTAAGGACCTTTAAGAACAGAGCAAAAACAGTCAGTTAAACAGTCAGGCGTTTTGAAGTGACGGGAACAACAGTGAGACAAAACGTAATGGATGGGAAATGTACAGATCAGTCACCAAAATCTCACATTATTTGCAACTCAGCGAGAATTCCTAAAACGGTGGATATCAGTAGCCATCAGGTTAACACTGATTATTCTCAGAAACACGACGAAAAAAAGGGAACAAGCAAAAGAGCAGTTAGTACTGGAACGACTCGACGACAGGAGTTCGCAAAAATCGGAATAACAAACAAGAAGGACACCGAGGGAAATGACAAACTTCCTGAACGGCTTGGCGAGAAATCGTATAATAAAAAATCCCACACCGACTGGAACGACTCCACGACGAGTTCCCCGAAGAGATTCTTCACCACAATTACCTGGCTAATGAGGCGAGCTTAAACATGAGTAACATTAAGATTAGATCCTAGTCCAGTGGGGCAGACGGGGGGCCTGGACAGGTGGAGAGCCTGGCCAGATGGGCCATGTGGGGGGATTGGCCAGGTGGGCCAGACGGAGATCCTGGTAATGAGGACTGACCTAATACTCTGCTTCCAGTCCCTGCACGGGGCGCGGCAGAGGGGGACTCACTTTTGGGCTGAGTTGACATTTTGTTAAGTGACTTGATTCCCAAGACTTTTAAGTGTTCATTGTTTTGTGAGTATCACTCCTTCACAGACAGTTTTATTGGTTTACTGTTAAGAAAGCGCTGTGTTTAGCTGTTAAGTAGCTTACTGTTTCATTATCAATTGGTTCAATTTTTCATTGTTAACTGGACATGGTTTTACTTGTGAGTCTCACTGTCTTATTTAAAGTAGTTTTACTGACTCTTTTACTTTCACTTAAGCTTGTTCTTCCATTGCTACTGTTAATGTCAAGGAGGCTTACTTATAGTCACGATAATCTCCTCATAGTCGAGTAAGGCTGCTCACACACGAATAAGTTATTTACAGTTGAGTAAACATGCTTACATATGAGTAAACAACTGACAGTCGAGTAAATTTACTCAGTCGAGTAAACATACTTTTCAGTCTTCAAGTGGCTCCCAGACCGTGCTAGTGACAAGACCTCCAACGGTGTAACACACGTCTAAGGGATTAAGACGGAAATAAAAAGAACTGTACATCTAAGCCAGTTAGAAATCCTCCTGCTGGGCTTGTACACCAGCGCACAACAGTAAACACTAGTGTACGGCAGTGTACAAAGTCTTGTTCATATACATCCTTTTCTAAGAGAGTCCCAACACTTTCAGTGATGTACAATACATCGTTCCATTGTCTGGAAATCGTGTACGAATCAACAGACGTGTACAAGATGCTCCTGCGGAATCCTATCACCGCCCATCCTGCTCAAGAGTGTTCAGAGTTCCAAGCACAACAACGGCGTCGTGCTGGTCTCTCCTGGGGCTTCGTGACGAGGGGAGACGTCCACTTTTCCTGCCAAGAAAACTTCCTCGACTTTACAAGTTAACTAATATTTGAAATCGACAAAAGATGCTGGTATGGCCCATCAGAGCGCCCATCAGAGCACACAATCTACGTCCATTCAGAAGTTGCTTATATTCAAAACCTGACCAGCTCTGCGGCAGACCACAAGAAAAACACATCAAGAAGGAACACATTGAAAATTCTAATTTATCTTTCTCGATGTTGGAGGACGGTGAATGGTGGGCAAATAGAGAGGGGTCCAGAGGCTGGTGGTGGTGGTGGTGGCGGTCTTGTTGGGGATGATGGTGGCGCTGGTGGTGGTGGTTTGTGGTGGTGGTAGTGGTAATGGTGGTTAATTTCGTTGTGGTAGTGATGGTGGTGTTAAGGGTGGTTATCGATGAAGGCTGGTGGTTAGGGCAGCAATGGCTGTTGTGGTGGTGGACATATCGGCTCTGGTTGTCGTTGTGTCCACCATGATCAAGGGGATGGTCGTGTCTAGGGTCGGTCGTCTCCAGCTGGCCAGTCTGCACGTCCAGCCAGAACAGACACACACAGGAGACGGATCTGTCTGTTCATGCGTCTGAGCCTTGGGAGTAAGGGGAGCGTCTGTTAGTCTGTTGGTCGTCTGATGTGATGCATCGTTACAGGAGGTCCAACTAGAGTGATATTTTTCTCGTTGAAATTCCTTCATTTGTCTGTATTTCTGTCTATGACTTTACCCAGCTGGCTGTCTACCCGTCTAGTTGACTGTACTTTTGTGTGTGACTGTGGTCTTGGCACGGGGACTTGTATGCCACAGTTATGGCGACCTTGGACTCGCTAGAGACTTGAAAGTGTGTATGAATGTTCGAACTTAGATTTCAATGCTTTTCTACGTCACTAATGTCACCAGTGAAATGCATCTGAGTGTTTCAAGACAATATGTTTAACCTAACCCGCCTTACACTGTCAACTCAAAGCACTCAGGAACATTCTCATGCCTAGAACTCATCCAGTTTTCATGCACACTCACCTCCCCAGACATAATCATATTCTTGCCACACACGATACCGTTCCCTTTAAGTCCTCTTCATTACCTGCTTAAAGACTAGAGATGAAAACCAACCAAATATTGAACTACATTTGACAGTGACACAATTTTATATATATATATATATATATATATATATATATATATATATATATATATTGCTCCTCATAACTCTGCTGTACTTTGTAAGAGACTATATTTTGGATGTGGGTGGATAATACTTTTGTGAAAGTTTTAATACTTTGGAGAGCAGAAGAACGCTTGAAGGAAAGCCTCTTCAGTAGATAAGATACAAGGAGGATTGGGAGGGAGATTGGGTGGTGGGGAAGAAGGGGGAATGGAGGGATGCTAAGGGGGGGGGAGGAAAAGGAGGGAAGGGATTGAATTGGAGGAGGGAACGAGAGAGAGAGAGAGAGAAAGAGAGAGAGAGAGAGAGAGAGAGAGAGAGAGAGAGAGAGAGAGAGAGAGAGAG
>JAYMFT010125481.1:0-13152 GCA_038088735.1 Panulirus argus | reverse complement strand
ATATATATATATATATATATATATATATATATATATATATATATATATACATATATGTTTTACTAATAATGAGCTGCTTTATGAGACATAAAAGTTTGCAGACGATGCAAAACCTGGAAATAAGTCCACAATTCAGTTTATCGTCTACAGCTTCAAACTGAAATATAGTACCAAGAAGATAAGTTAAAAATTCAAGTCCATCTCGATTATCTGAGTACAGAAGAGGCAGATGTACAAGTATCGAGGGCATCTTTAGTTCAGTGAGGGGAGAGGGAGCATATGAAGAGCAGGTTTAAACTCTTCTTGAATTATGGAAACGGGAGCATGTGTCAGAGTATGGGTTCACCTCTTACCAAATTGACTGTCTTTTTTTTTTTTTTTGTTCGCAGTGGAAGAGGTGGCATTGGACTCAGATGAGTGACAGCATATCAAATTAAATAACTTAAAGTGAATGTTTGTTGTAGGATCATTAGTTCTAACAACGTTTACATCTAGTTAGATGTCAGCAGTTCTGTCAACCTGCCACACAACTTTGAATGATGCCCTACTGTTTGTTCTCAATAAGCAATAGATTGGAAGCATGTATTCCTAAGGCGCAGCTGTCAGTAGGTGGAGGGGCAGTTTGGACATCTCGACAAGTCTGGAACCCCTTGCGTGGAGCTCCCGCAGCGCACAGGAAGCTGGCCATGGCCATCAAGCGGGACCACAGGTCAAGAAGTATGGCGACTATGTATACCTGTCTGCATGAGGTGAGTGCAGGACAGGGAAGGAACGTACGTATGTTCAACATATTCAAAACTGAAATTACGTCTTGGGCATTATGGGCCCTGTGATATGATGAATCTGTGCTCGTAGATTTGTGGAAATGAGTGGTTTCCAGATCATAGACGAATAAGTGTCACTAGAAAATGCCAGTGGATGTAGTCTCAAATGTCTTTCTAGTAAGGTAGAACTTAAGACTTCACAAGGAAGAATGTTGATTCACACTTGTCCAGTCAGTACTCAGAGTATGTTAATCGTCCATGTCATGCCTGTTTGGGGAGGGAGGATCTGTGAATATAGTTAACCAACTTTGAAGCGAGGATAAATGTTCTGTGGGTTGGTGACTGTTATATGGGCGGGAAGGCTTTAGGGTTGTTGCATAGAACTGAACGCTCTTATACTGACGCACAGACCTGAGAGTCCCACCACAGCTCTGCCAAAGCCCACCGTCCAGAGCAGATCACCTGGTTCAGCCTAAGTCAACACACACCATTACCCTCGTCTGGGCTTCTGTATATTTCTTCAGCCATCATTATGATCGCATAACCCCCATTAAGCTTGGGTTCCCTGCCTTAATAGTGTAGCTCCAGTGGGTAACAATGGGAAGAGAATAATAACTCGTCATCTGTTCAAGGTTTACCTCTCCCATTTTGATGGAATGGTTGTCTCTGTGCTGTAATTTGTTTTCTTCGTAGTAAGGACACTTAGTGCAACAGGTTTCCAACGTTAGGACGTTTTGGCAGAAACTTTTCCTATTATGTGATAGATTAGCTATATAAGTTTGCCAAGCGCTCGTAGAGTAAAGCTGAAGAGTGTTCACTTCCTTGGAAAACCTCTTACACAGTGATGACCATGAAAAGTATGTGACCGGATCTCATCAAAGGTTCAATGAATTTTGTTATAACACAACTTTCCCCATTTATAAAAGCATTTACCGTGAGAGGATAAAGGGGTGTACGAAAAAGCAATATCAACAAAATTTCATTATCATTTTAAGATTATGGTTTTTAATTTGATACAACCGACAAAGAGAGGAAACCAAGCGGCTACTGTCTGCTTCTGTCTCGGATGACGTGACTTGATGGAAAAGGTGTCTTGGTTTTTAGAATAGTGAAAATCGCTGCTGAAAAAGTGAGAACCGTTGCACTGAACCAGAAGAGTAGAGGAACAGTTACTAGGGAAGATGATAAAAGGTAATGTATAAGAAATATATCACCGTGAACCAGTACGGTCAGATAAAATTCATTTTATTTTTTCAGTCTAAAAACATTATTTTTAATGACTTGTTCGTATCTCAGAGAAGTTAAAAGCGGTCATTACAATTAAGAAGCAACATTTTTCTGAGATATTTAGTTTGGAAGAATAATCCGCCTGCATGAAGCCAGTGTAGGATTGCATTACATGGTCGTGTGAGGATGTATCATCAGAGAAACCTGAAAGACTTCGGCAGAGGAACGTGTAAGAGTTCATCAGAGGACCGTATAAACGTTTATTGGAGGAACGTGCAAGGGTTTAGCACAAGGCTACGTAAAAGGTTGTCAGGGGACCGTGTAAAAGTCTCTCAAAGGGTTATCCAAGTATCCCCAGCGACGTGTGTAATGACACCACCAGCAAGGAAGGCCAGGCAGTAGCATCTGCAGTTGAAGATTCCAAGTGGTGTAACCCCCTAGGCTCAGTTTATTCTTGGAAAGAACATTTGATTTGAAGAGAGAAGTGAGCTTCTCCTGAGACTATAATCACAACAAGAACAACACAGACAACTACCAGAGGAAGTATTGGCTTTGTCTTATAATAGTTTACCCATCTGGTGACTGGCTGCTCCTGTGTGAGGATCCTTCCCGACAGAGGTTCCAACCCATTTCTTCCACGTACTTAATTCGGAAAAGATGATGATTGACAAAATGTCCATAAATCTGACTGACAGAGTGTTTAAGTAGACATCATCATCATGGACCCATCATGTGTCCAGTTATCTGTCTTTCCCAGGTAGTGCCAGGAATAGGAGAAGAAAGGCCGCATCCGCACACATTCATGCTCTAGCTGTCATGTGTAATGCACCAAACTATAGGTCCTTATCCACAACCAGGCGCAACAGACTTTTCTATGATTTACCCTAGACGTTTCACATGCACTGGTTCAGTCCATTGACAGCATGTCGACCCCTGTATACCACATTGCTCCAATACACTCTATCCCTTGCTCACATTTGACCCTCCTGCATGTTAAGGCCCCTATGGCTCAAAATTTTGTTCACTCCATCCTTCCAACTCCAATTTGGTCTCCCTATTCTCCTTGTTCCCTCCACTTCTGACACATGTATCCTCTTTGTCAATATTTCCTCACTCATTTTCTCCATATGTCCAAGCCATTACTGCACACCTTCTTCTGCCCTCTCAATCACGCTCTTTTGCCACACATATCTCTTACTCTTTCATTACTTACTTAATCAAACCACCTCACACCACACATTGTCTTCAAACATTTCATTTCCAACACATCCACCCTCCTCCGTACAACTCTATCTATAGCCCAGGCCTCGCAACCATATAATATTGTTTGAACTACTATTCCTTCAATCATGCCCATTTTCGTCCTCCTAGATAACGACCTCTCTTTCCACACATTCTCCAACGCTCCCAGAACCTTCGTCCCCGCCCCCACCCTATGACTCACTTTCGCTTTTGTCTCTAACTATTGTTTCTAAAAAGAAAATCCAGAAAATGAAGGCTGATGAGATTGGAATCTGAATTGCTTTTTTTTATATACATCCATGAAAACTTGTGTTACGTTAGCCAACTTCCAGTCATTTGGCACTCACCCTTCCTTCAGTGATTAATTGAATGGTTAAATTATAAACTCATTTGCTGGTTAGCATTTTTCAAAATTTTGGGGGAGATATTGTTGGGACCAGATGATTTGCTTGGATTTTGCAGATGTTACCTCACGGCAGTAAATATTTCTTTTGTCCACATTCTAATTTTCGGTACCCAGAAATAAGTTTTGTGTCTATGGTATATTAAACGAATTCTCGATGCAAAACACTTTTTCGAATTCTTGCTTAAAAGGAGAGCCGTATCTTTGCTCTTCCTGATCATTGTGCCATTTTCATTTAATATTGAACCGAAAGAATTATTGATATTTTTTTATTTTTGATGATAATGTACCTAGAGAAATTTCAAGGCTTTTCTCTATGCTGGAATATTACTTTTTCAGGTTTTTCTTGATGGTTTTAATTCTTTTCCTGCACTCTCTTTTTAGTCTTATATACATTTCACAATCTTGTACAATCTTGTTTGTTACCACTTAACTTAGTTGCCCTGTAAGCCTTACTTTTATGTTATGTTTAGACAGTATTCTTTTTAGTTATCCAATCTGGTTCCTTTCTCTCACAACTTCTATTCATCGTTTTAAGAACGCTGACTCTGGCAAGGATAAGTACTGTTCCCTTAAAGTTTCTTAATATCTTCTCAGTTGTGCCCACGTCAAAACGTTTCATCCAGTTTACGTTGCCCATGTCGTGGGGCAATCTGTCGAAGTCTGCTACTGTAAAATTGGGTACTATTATGTTGCTTCTTTTGAACTCGAGTCGACAGATAATAGTGATACATGATATTGTGATCGCTATTACCTAGCTTTTCAGTGATATCACAGACGTGAAAACCGTAAGGCAAAATCGATTCTAACCAAAGAAGCTTGATTGCAAACAGAGGTTCCTGGATAGTTAACATCCCCAGCAACTGGCATAAAGACGCTGTGTGCACATCATGTGCTCACCAACGAAATCATATACCGACCTGTTGTAAGATCGCACAGCTCTGGCCTGAAATGTAAGAGTGATAACCTGTGTTACACTTGCCGATTTTAACTGATTCACCAGCATTGCATATCCGCTCGTTGTTGAGATAAAATTCATGTTTAACAAAACTGTTTTCTTTCATTTGGATGTATTTCTCAAAAGTTCTTCCGTTCGCTCTCACCAGGAAGCCACGCCTGATTAGAGGAATTTCCAGCTTTCCGAAAAGATTTTTGGTTTACAGTTTATTTTTGACGTTCATTTCTTTCATGGGAACCAAAGAGATTTGCTTGATTTTTCTTGATCAACTGATTCTGGAACTCAATTAGGAGCAACGACGGAAGAGGAGGAGGAAATACCTGAAAGTGAAGACACAAGATGAAGCAAAGCACAGATGTCAGAGTTCATAATGTAAAAGCTGAAGTCATGGTCACAAGAACTATAGTGTCACAAGCACAGAAGAAATGTTTATATTTTCTCTAGTAGCGCTAAAACATAAGAAGAGGATGCAAGAACTTAGAGCTGAAGAGGAACTTAAAGTTTATATAATTGTTATATACAAAGAAACAGAGAATAAAGAGAACACGAGGATGCGACATTATATTCTGCGCATGTTTTATGTCACAAGAGATGCTTGATCGTCGGGCCGGCCTCTCTGAGGACACGCATTACTGGTGTTGCTGCCAGATATAGAGACACAGAAGGTGTCTGCAGGAATACACCAGATTAATACGGGTTTAGGAGCAGAATATACGACCTAATGTCATGAACATACTTTCACTTAAGCTTACGAAAACAAACCCAACTAAAGTAATAGTACGTAAAGCATGCTAAGGATGATCGCCTACTGCCGCTGTTATTGACAACAGTTAGAGCAACTTTGCTCTCATGAAGTCTGTGTCCTGCTTGTGTACGAACTAATCTATCAATCAGCCTGCTATGTACACTAAGAATGGTGCTCAAGTGCCTTTCTTGTATAGCTACCGACATGGCACAGAAAAAGATGTGCCTTAGTCGTGGTCATCTCAAAAGAGAGTGTCAGCAAAGAAAGGAAAATTTTGATTAGGGCTCCCGGGCGGGATGTCTGTAGACCTGACTCTTAAAGATGGAAAGGTTATGAAAAAAGAACCGACAAGAGATGAAAGAAATTCTCACAGCTTCGTTGTTCGGGAAAATAAGGTTTCATAACGGTCAATTTTCGTATGATTGTCTTCCACCCAGAAATTGGAGGGCAGCAGCCAGATGCTTGCCACGGATCCAAGCCTAAGTGGCAGGGGTGCACGCTGGCAGCTCATGCAAGTAGTGTTCGAAATGATACTGCAGAATAAGGAGAGGGTAGTAACATCACGGTGAACGGGAAAGGATGGTTAAAGGGAAGAACTAATGAGGCAGGGGATATTGGTATCACTGTGGCTGAGAAAGAGGTGAAGGAGGATCCATCCGTGATATGTGAACAGCACTCCAAACCAGGACGAGTAAAACCCATGTAAATAATGAATACCTAATACCAAGAGAATTACAGCTCCTTTACCACAACTACCAACCAGCTCTTAGGAAACAGATTTTGTGATGACTATTATCTAGGTTTTTCCAGGATACGTTGAAAGATATGGCTATTCCCAACGTGTTTATGTTATTTCGCGATTACATAGTAGTGTATTTTGGTAATTTTTGCCGTAACCTTGGACACATCCGAAGCATTGGACGGGGTGTGGTATACGTGTTGGTTTCCTAACATTCCTTCCCTTGGCTTTTCTGCTTATCTTTGTTTTCTGTTGCACAGCTTCCCCTCCCTCTACCCAGGAGGTCCATTGCGATCGCTGTTGATGGAACAGTTTTTTCCTTATCCTATGAACAGTGATGGCCCTCAGAGTTACGTCCTATCGCCTACTCGTTTTTGGTCTTCAGTTTGAGTTTCTCTTCAACTTCTAATTGTAATCACTCTTACACCGATGATTCATCCTTTCTTCATCATTCTAGTGATAATCTTTTTTTCGCAGTGAACATGATCTTATTTTGGATATGTTCATTATCACTGAATTAGAAAGCAGTAACCTGACTGAATTTAACAACTTATAAACGAAATTTCTGCTCATATCTCTCTCTAAGGCTCACACTATTACTTAACTCTAATATAACATAAAGATGTTGGGCATTACCGCATTCTTCTCCCTGTCTGTAAACCCCGCGTAACGATCATCACAAATCTACTTTCCAAAAGCTGTAGGGGAGGGGAGGCGCCAGCGCTGGCTGGCGAACACGTTACGACCAGGAGCGCTGACCAACACACCATCACGTTTGCTACTTTCGTATCCGTAACTGTATGTGTCAAGGAACACACGTTAGGACAATGTAGTTACCCCCATGTATGAATATATAATGACAGTGATATATCAGTCAATATCCTTCTCTGATACAGAACTCTATCATTTAAGTATCTTGATACATTAATTTCCTTTTAAACTAATACATTGGGAACTATGGCAAAAGCATTGTTAACGAGACTTCGTCCCATTGAGCAAGAAAATCCTCTGAAAGTATGAGGTGCTGTAGATAATCCTTTTCATTTTCCCATTTCTTACGAATCTCCTTAAAATTGGCTCTCATCCTCAAGCGGCGACTAATTAGAAGATATTTGCAGACGGATTTTTGTCTGCAGCGGATTTTTCCCGTGAGTTTCCTCACATGATATCCCGAGAACTTTAGTTCCTGAGTGGCTGACTCTGGGTGGGACCATCGGGAAGGCAGGGTAGGCATAGGGATTTGTCATGATAACAGTGAATAGTGAGTCCGTCGGGAATATCTTAGAGACAGAAATCAATACATGCACGTATATGTATACATACTTGTTAGCCTTTTTTGTTGTGGGGAACTCACTGGTACACTTACGAAACGGATACTTATCAACATGGTATACATATGAAGGCAGAATGTCATATGACGTAAAAATGTGAACTCTTCATTTATGACAAAGGAGGAGGGTGGGTTAACATCGATGCAACTTTGAAACATTTTTCATTCCCTATCTAAGGCTATCTCCTGAACCACTGATCATCGAAACAACGCTAGTATTCCACGTAACAGTAGGTAATGATTCCTCGACCAACTTCAGAAGTTCCTTCTCTAACTTCAGCCAACAGTTCTCGACTGCAACTTTTCCGAGTACTGCTCGTTTACTTATGGTTCTCGGGTATGTATTTTCCTGTACAGAGTTTTCCTCTGTCTGCTCCTGTATGCTCTTAATAATCCCTGTTCATATCCAGGTCTTATAAGATTATGTTTCCTCAACGGTTGTTCCACACTGGCTTAGATACTTCGCTGGGTCGGTGGCCCAGAGAAACATGTATAACTTCTGAACTCTGTGGCACCAGATCTTCTGAGTTCTTTCGCATACCTTGAGATAAGCACGAAGATTGATTATATCTGAAATGACTGTAGCACCTCCATCTTGCCATAGCCATTTTTACTGGGGGTAATGAATCGTGTATGCAACATCAGGGGAAGGTATAATGAAAGACGTAATTGCGCTCTGTTCATGGCCAGGAAAACAGTCCTCTGAAAGAATGTGTAAAGACGAGTACAAAGTCCTTTGTGCAGAATTGGTAGTAATGAAGGAGTTATATCATCCACACCGGGATAATGGACAACTCTCATTTGTACACTAAACAGACCATCAAAAATATTTGTGTTTGTCCATAATGTTTATAGGCTCGTCTTTACTGCCTTATGTATTTGGCTCTAACTTGATATCAAGCAAACTGTTGGATCCGCAAGACAGAGAGTTTGATTCATTTATTGGTCTTAGGACACATGCTGCTGTCGACAGGTTTCATCTCCCACTCACTCACTCGTCACGCCTTAGAATCATCATAAACTGAAAAGAAAGATTGATAGATTGTATGCACGATTTCTGACCAATGTTACACAACGTTGCTCGAGGGGAAGGGTGATGTTCATGTTACCCCAAACTGGCTAACAATTTTGCCATTGGTTAGAACCTGAATGGAGAAAGTGTTGCATCAGGTCATCACTGAAGGGGAGAGAGTGTTCCCCCAGGTCAACCCTGACGGGAAGAGAGCTTTGCCTCAGTTTAATCCTGAAAGGGAGAGAGTGTTGCCCCAGGTCAACCCTGAAGGGGAGAAAGTGTTGCATCAGTTTAACCCTGAAGGGGAGTAAGTGCTGCTTCAAGTCAACCCTGAAGGAGAGGGTGTTGTCTGAGGTTAACCCTGAAAGAGAGAAAGTGTTGTCTCAGGTCTATACTGAAGGGGAGAGAGTGTTACTTCAGGACAAACCTGAAGAGGAGAGAGTGCTGCTTCAGGTCAACTCTGAAGGAGAAAGAGAATTGTTCACTTCAACATGCAGGGAAGAGAGGGAATTTGTTTTCAGCCAAACAACATCCCATGATGGGGCAGAGGAGAAGGAGCATGGATCATAGCACACGCTTGGGCCTGGGGGAAGGAGAACAGACCACGTTAAATGGTGGACTAAAGAAGGAGGAGGATGGATCACATCAAACGTGTAAGGGAGGGTGGAGGAGCACGGACCACATCACACGGTTTAGTATGGGAGGATCAGCATGGACCATAGCCCTAGCTTGGGTAGGGGAGGATGAGCATGGAGTACACCTAAAGGTGTGGCAGGGGAGGAGGAGCAAGTACGTTAAAAGCGGTAAGTAATGACGATATATTTTTAGAATATTCTGCTCCATTACAGAACAAGGAAATTCACACTCCTCCAAAAATCATTTTTTTTTTTTTTTGGAGACATTTCTAACAGCGGTTTTGAGTAGATGGAAAAAGAATAACACGCAGCCGGCGTTTATATTACTATGTCTTCATCTATTTCTAGACAAGCTGTGCCATAGACAGGAAGAACTTGACCATAGATTTGCATCTATGCACCACGCCCACCTTGAAATAACTCAATGGTGAAAGAGTCATTTTCTTGATGATTATTGTGGCACTGGCGGAGTAATCCAGGATGAAATAATAAAGGAAGACCACGCAGCCTCTACCTCAGTTTGCTCCTCTGGGAAAATTACAGCCAAGAGCACTCGGCAATTACCTGGCCAGGGTTGGCTGGGGCTCGTGAGCTGTGTGGTCCAGGGAAGGAGGGACCTACAGACTGAGGCCCATCACTAACTGCTTCTCTAACAAGCCACTTTTTTTGTATCGTTTCTTATTCTGATTATCTGAAACAGTGCGTATAGACCTGGTAGAGTTTGGATTGTATGATTATAACTTTTCATGAACACTCCTGAAACTGGGTGCTAGAAGAGAAATCCAGGTGCCCCTGAAAACCGGAACTGAATCCCAAATGATTCCCTGATTTTAATCTAATGTGCTCGTTTAATTAAGTTTCCCAAAAATCGACGCTGGGATTAAGGCTGAGGTGTTTCACTGAGGCACATACACCTGGATACTAGACTAGAACTTAGTCTGACATAATCCCTGACCATTAAAGAGCGGAGATTGTTTAAGAGGTGGATATTGCTGTAGGCCCAATATATACGTTAACGGAATGAACGTAATGATATCTCAGTTCTAACTAAATGAAACCATTCGTGAGCTGCCTTGATTACTGTTACGTAGATTGTTCCGTTAATTAAACCTGACTAATTTACGTCGCTCTGTGTACAAGTTAAAGTGACCTGAGTTGGGGGAGTATCCAGGATATTTGCTTGATCTTTTTATGTACGAGTAATTCAGACGTAGATGGAAAGGGCACGAATGCACAAGAGGACGTATGTTCCTGTGTTGAGTACACAGAACTATAGAACCAGCAGGTAGCACATTGCCTTGAAATGAATTACCTGCTGAAGGAATTGAGGACCTCTGTCCACATGTAGTTGGTTAGTTATAAACGAAAGATTGAAAATCATCATGTATTTTCTTAAGAGAGCGAATATCATTCTGCATTCATGATAAGTGCAGGGAATTTATTCTACGTTTCAATAATGATGTTTGTAAAGAAATATTTCTATCTGTATAAGATATTTTTCCTTTACTATTAACCATTTTTTTCTTGTCATAGGATACATATGTATATACTTCTAGTAATGTATCACACATCCTATAGTGCCTCTGAATCCCACAATTAAGCTCCGTACATTCACGTTCAGGTCGGCAAAACAGGCCGTGGCGCAGTTGGTGAGGGTAATGATAATGAAGAAACATCGTACTGGTATTATACCAGTACGATGTTTCTTACATTGATACAACATACTTGGTCGCTGGTCGTGTTACAGATGATACTACACCAGCGCACGTGAGTGTAGTTATCATATGCTGTCGCTGTGGCGACTGACTCAACGCCTTCCGTGTCCTTCCCGTGTTATGTGTGTCGTGCTTGCCTCACATCCAGCCAAGGAGGCGTTACTCTGGTTTAACATATACCCTGGCCAGTTGTATGTACTTGCTTACCTTAGTGCTGGTAAGACTGTACTTCTCTGTTGTCTTGACTCGGAATTGGCCAGATATAATTGAGGCGGGCACTGATGGTATAGAGCCAGATGTGCATATCTGGCCTGACTTAGGATTAGTCATATACAGCTGACGCAGGATTTACTTATGCCCTGGCAAGATGTATGTGTTTCTAGCAGGACTCAGGGTTCATCACACATACATGACCAATGGTTTACTTATTTCCTGGCCGCTGTTGGTTGAATACAAGTGACTTACATTCTGGTCAGATATGTGTGGGTTATCTCATAGATGTTGGATGTTTGTGCTTACCACATCTTGGCCATAACCTGGTGTCGGATGTTAGTGCTTTTCGCTTTACTTAGCGTCAACTGCCTATTCGTGCTTATCAATAGTCTGCACCACAACTTGATAAACTTGATAAAGCAAGGTTTTCGACGAAGTCGCTCATGTCTGACAAATCTGCTTCATTCTTTTTTTATAAAAATGTATGGCGAAAGTAAAGCAGTTCATATTATCTATCTTGATTTTCAGAAAGCATTCGCTAAAGTTCTGCATCAGCGATTAGTAGCAAAATTAAGTCACGTGGCATTGATGGGGTTTGTACTTTAGTGAAAAGGAAATTGGTTAACTGGCCGTAAACAAAGAGTTGTGATTAATGGTAAAGTTTCATGATAGACGTAACAAGTGGATCACCCATAGGACCCGTTCACTTTCTTATGGATGCTAATGATACTGATAATAGACTGCATTTCAAGATGTCAATATTCACTGATGATACTGAGCTAGGAAATAAATCTGCTAATGAACTTGCACGTTTACAGCTTCAAACTGACACAGACAAACAAATAAACTGGGCCCAAAAGTGACAAACGAATTTTGATATCGATAAGTGCAAAGGTTTACATATTGGTGTGAAGATGAAAAGGTAAACTTTAGTGTGAATTCTGTAGAAATGCAAAATGTAAAATGAGGAAAAAGACTGGGATGTAATAATCTCTGGTGACATAAAACGAAGAAAGCAGCGCACTGAAGCAGTGAAAAGAACGGACAAAATTCATGGTTTCATAGGTAGAGCCTTCGAATTTAAGTTCAGTGAAATCATTCTTACTCATTTCAGTTCACTGTTTAAGCAGCATTTTGAATATTGTGTTCAGTTTTGGCCATCTACCTTAAAAAGACAGACAGAAGGGAGAGTACAGCATCGAGCTGCCAAGATGATACTTACGCTGAGAAACAAATATTGCGAGATCAGAGTAAACGACCTAAATTCATTTAGCTTAGAAAAGAGAAAGTTTAGAGGCGATCTAATGCAAGTATTCAAAATTATCAGAGTCTTTGATAATCTTGATCTATCAAGTTGCCTAATACTTAATTCGTATGATTTTACTCGCAGTAATGGATGCAAACTCGTCGGCACACGAATTACCTCGAATGAGGCTAAGTACTTTCTCTTCAAAAAGGGTTGTTAACATATAGAACGATTTGCCAATTAGAGTGGTTGAAAGCAGTACGACAGACAGACTTGAGAAAGCCCACGACTTTCAATATTTGCGCTTCCAGTCACACTAACAATATGCAGGTTACTTTCTTTGATTTATCTGTATGGCTCTTACCACACTACTCTTTGAGGCTTGACTATAAATCAAAGCTTTTTGTTTACGGCCAGTCAACCAATTTCCAATCCAGCGAAGTAAAACCCCATTAGTTCCACGGGACAATTTTTGCTAGTAACCTGTTAGTAAGCGGTGAGCCTCTAAATGATTTACAGGTCTGTCTCGAATGATGTTTGCCGTATGTGTTCCAGTTACAGATGTTAAACTAACTGGAAGATGATTTCCGGGCATTGACTTGTTGCCTTGTTTGAATATCGGTTTTACACTGGCAAACTTCCATTCATCTGGAACATTTCCCGTAGCAAGGGACGTATAAATCTCTCATATTCCTCAGACAAAGCTTATCATGGCTTACCATTTTATTATTTTCATTTCCTTTATTGCTAACCGTGTCTTCAGCTTTTATGTCAGTTTCTTGCAGAACGTCCTCCTCACCCTAATTGAAATATAGAGAGAATTGAGAAAGTGGGAAAAACAGACAAGGAAAGTATTTACAAATTTTTGAGAAAGTGAAAAACATGTTTCTTGAAATGAGCCAGGTCATAGTTATTGGGAAAGA
>JAYMFT010125470.1:0-13153 GCA_038088735.1 Panulirus argus | reverse complement strand
GTGGATGGTAACTGATAAATACTGCTAAAAATAATGGTAATCTCTGGTACAGAAACAGTCATTGAGACTACTGTGGTTTGTCAGAAGGTAGGATAAGGTGGATAGAATGTCAAAGTATGAATGAATATTTCGAGGTTAAGTGAATAGATAAGAAAAGAATATCAGCTCTCTCAGGCATTGATAATGGTGCAGATAAGAATAGATGTAAGAGGAGAAGGAATGTTTAAGGGAAGTAAATGTGACGAAAAGTAAAGGGGAGGAGGGAAGGAAGATGAAACTGTACTTGAAAATGCTCATGTTCAGTTCCAGGAATGAATTAGAATAATTTACCAACTCTTAGAGACACAAATAAACGTAAATAGCTCTCCTGTGAGACTTGTTTTAGTTGATTATTCAAGGAAAATGCAAACTATTTTCATTCTACTGTAGGAAAGGTAACTGAAATTAAGAACAAAGTTAAACAAAAACTAAGCAAAATTGCAGGAATAGTTAGTTATGACGAAGTATTACCTAAAAGAGACACAAGCTAGGATAATTCTTCAGCAACTGGCATTAATGATAACTGAGCCGTCTAGAGAAGCAGGAAGAACGTATACAAGTAACAGATGACCTATTTGCCTGAACGAGGCAGCTGTACCAGCTTAGACCACAATGATTCTTCATTAAGCGACTGCTGTAATATGCGACCAACTAAGAGGGACATGATGGAGCAAGTGGTACCTCAACATACAGAGGAATTTAACGAAAATGTTTGCTAGATCTTCATAAAGATAATACATCTAGAAACGGAGGCAGCCGTGGAGGTTATACCAGGGGAAAAATGAAAAACTCAGGAAAAGGAATGTGGTCTGAATAGCTGAAATAGCAACTGCAATAATGTACCAGCAAGAAAAGACAAGGAGGAAGGCGAGGAAAGTTGGTGGAGGGAAGGAATGACGGGCGGCTAACACACTCTTCGCAGTAAGTATGATGGATGATGCAGATCAACTTTTAACTTGGAGGGCCCACCACCCAATTACTCATCATTCCAGCTCTGACCCCAGCTTCTCTCCGTTTTTTCCTTCTTTTGTAACCGGAAGGCAACTCGTCATCCATCAAGAGCTGAATATTTTCTCTCGTTAAAAACTTTTCATTCGTACAACACTCTCCGGGAAGCAACTTCGCATCATCACTGGAACTACTGCCAAACTTATTACCCTAACTTTTACCATTATAAAACGTAACTTTATCACTATAGCAATTACAATATCAATCTTCATTACTGAGGATTCGCCTTTTAAATCTCATTGCCATAAACCTGGAAACTTTAATTCCCAACAAAATACGGCTTGGCTAGTTTTATGAGTTTTCTTCGTAATGTAAGAGAGAACTACTTTAGCTACGAATGTCTTGATAACTGTATTCTTTTTATTTCTATTGAACGTTTTAGACCTAGATCTAACATAAACATGGTCTTTCATATCATTCCCATGGAGATGAGAACGTTTGGTGACTCTATAAGATTTATTCACCTTCGCGTGAAAAGCGTGTTACGAATGCAACTGAGGTAAACATTCTTTTCATAATCTTAGTCTTACCTGACCCTCTTTGCCCCATATCTGAGTCATAAATTTATAGTAAAACACACACACACACACACACGCACAAACTACTCCATGGTGCGGCAGTATGAGTCACTGATTATTAGTCAGCAAGGGGCCCGCCCAGCGTCAGGTCCGTGTGGGTTGGAATCCTTGGCGCGGCAGGTGGCCCACGCTCAGAGCTGGTTGGTTAATGGGTGCGTGGCTTAGTGTGGTGTATTTGTGTATATATATGCACATATAGGAATAAACCCATATTACATATATCATTTACTAGGTCAGCATGCCGGCAGGTCAGCAGTGGGAAGTCTGGCGTACAATAATCTTGTTATGCCTTTAATTTTCAAGTTTTGTTCAGGCAGATGGCCCCTGGAGTTAAAACTGGCTGCGACCGCTGATGAAACGAATGTTCCAACCCATTAGGTAGATGTCCCTACGAACACTGTCGATTCCAGCTTGGTGAGTGCATCATTGAGTGAGTTATCAACGTCGGAGAGCAGCGCTGGAGGTGTGTCACTCCAGAGCAATCCTTCCCCCAGCCAGAAGAGCCGACGCTCCCATGAAATGCGATGAGATGCAAATCCCCTTAAATGTTTACCTCTTATGCCATTAATTACAAAATACCTGTTTCAGGGCTTGGATGATGTCGAAGACAACGAAGAGGAACTAAGGCTCATCGGCGACTCAGTTATCCGCCGTAAACGTTTTTGTTTTCCAAGCGCCAGAGTAGACGATGCTGCCGACCCTGTAGAGGAGGCTTGTAGTGGCAAAAGCGAAAATAATCTTCCTATTGGTTAATTACGTACTGAAGAAGAGATCGGAGGAAATGCTGGAGAAATATCGCCGGTTTGTTCAACGTGTCTGAGATAAAACTAATAATATTGTTATATCAGGAGTTCTCCCAGGATCGGCATCAGGAACGTCTTTAGTAAGGAGTTCAGTCTAAATAACAGATTAGCGAACCTTTGTTTTCGGGAGAAAGTCGAGTTCATAAACTTATGGCAGCATTTTTACATGCATTCCGAAATGTTTATGAAGGACGGACTACACGTGAATGAAATGGTAGCTGCGCGTTCTGACAGGCTCTGCAGTGAGTTTACACGCGCGTTTTAGTCAAAAAACGCAGCTCGTGTGGAGGTGACCCGTCCCTCTTCGTGAGCTTACCTTCGTAATAGGTCTCAGTCTTGTCTAAACATATTTTATGTTAATGTTCGTAGTATACGCATAAACTTTCGGAGTTAGAAACAACAGCGTTAAAAGGGAATTATGTGATCTCCTCGCTGAATACTCAGCTCCAGGGTACACACTGTTTAATAGTGATAAGGGAAATAAAAGAGATGGTGGCGTCTTCCTCTTTTTCAAAACTCATTTTAATCCTGTAAGGAAAAAATAAAACTGTTGCCGTTAAGAATGTCGACTTCATCTTGGTATAGATTTAAGATAAGCTTCGTAGAAAACAACTGCAGTTCTAGATGACAGGCCATCCGCGCAGACACCAGAGGTATTCGAAAGGTTTTATGGTCAGTTAAAGAACAAGGCTACCATAGTAAGAGATTTTAACATTCTATTATCTAAGTAGGGAAATTCCTTTCCAGTACTTCCAGGCGTGGACTCTACCGAAACTGGCTTGATTGTGCCCTATTCCAAATAGTCGAGAAACTTAATCGCGACGAAAATATGCTAGATTTAGTTCTACTTACGGATGAGCATTTCGTTAAAAATCTCGAAGTTACAGAAAAATTTAGTTCAATTGATTAACGAAAAAAAAATTAAGGTCAATCTTAACACCGCACGGAATGTTAGTGAACATGAATGTCGCAAAAATTTACCCTATCTTAAATTTGCAAACTTTAATGATCGCATCGCTCTTGACAGGCAAATCTGGGATAACATGGTTAATGAAAGCGACATGAACGTAGTCTGGAAAAGCTTCGGTAAGACTTTCATAACAGTAAAAAAGAACAAGTGCGCCATTGCGCAGTAAACTGTCTATTTATAAAACGAAACTATGATGGTGGAAAGGTGAAATTAAGAAGTGCCTGCTGTCTAAAAAAGTAGCTCGTAAGAAACTCAAGGAAACCAGTAACCATCATGAAAGAGTAACTTCTATAAATTTCCACAGAGGAATTACGAGACATATACGACAAAAGATACTTCATTATGTTGCGTATATTGCCGAAAATAGCAAAATAAACCCTAAGGGGTTTTATACGTATATCAGCAGCAAGAGAGTTATTACCCAGCCAGTAGGTCCATTCATTAGGAATAAAGTTGACTTGGTTCAAGACAACGAAGCCATGGCAAAAATCTTAAATCTTTTTTACGCTTGTATTAACGACCGAAGACACAACTCGTGTCCCGAATCCAGTTTCATTGCTAAGAAAGAGAAAGTTCTGCAACAAATTGACATAAAAGTTAGATATATACCATCAGCAATAAACGGAATGAGGGTTGATAAAGAGGCAGGATTTGATAAATTTCATCCTATGACAATGAAAGAGGCGAAAAATGACAGTTAAATCCTTGACTGCCTTTTTCATGAAGTTACTTGCTACAGAGAGAGTTTCAGATGAATGGAATTTTGCCAATATAACACCGTTATTCAAAAAAGGTAGTAATTCACTACTCGGAAATTATCGTCCAATTAGCTTAACGTCTGTAGTTGGAAAACTTACGAGAACCATCATTCAAGAGAGAATTGTAAACCATAAGGAGGACCACCATTTAGAAAACGATTCTCAGCATCGACGAATTCGCTCTTGTATGATTTTTTTTATGATATAATTTGATACGTATGATGAAAGGAATGCAGTTCATATCATCTTTTCAGGTTTTCAAAGAGCATTCAGTAAGGTTCCGCATCAAAGGTTACCAGCAAAAATCAAGTCACATGGTACTGATGGGTTGTACTTCGTTGGATAGGAAACTGGTTGACTATCTGTAAATAAAGTGATTAGTGATTAGGCTTCAGGATGATTGGACGTAGCAAGTGGTAACAAGGATCAGTCTTAAGATCATTTCTCTTTCTCATATATGTTAATGATATTGATATTGAACTGCAATAGTAAGATATCAAAATTAGCAGATGATTCGCCGGGAAACAAATCTGCAAATGAACTTGAACGTCTTCAGCTTCAAACTAACAGACAAACTGAAGGATTGGGTTCATAGATGACAAAAATTCCTAATATCGTTTGGTGGAAAGTTTTACATATCCGTTGTGAAAACTGAAAATTAAGAAGCTGCAGCTTCAATTCTGTTCAACCACAATAGGGATATGAGGGGAAAGACCTAGGCGTAAAAATCTCTGGTGACCTAAAACCAAATAAGCAGAGCACAGAGACAGTCAAAAGAACTATCAAGGTTCTTAGATTTATAGATAGGGATTTTGAATTCAAGTCCAGGGAAATCATCCTCACTGTTTACAATTCATTAGTGCGTTCTCATCTTGATTATAGTGCTCAGTTTTGGTCAGCCTGCTTGAAAAAAGAAATCGAGAGAATAGAGAGAATCCAGTGTCGAATTACCAAGATGTTTCCCGAACTAAGAAACAAATCCTATGAAAGCCGACTGGTAAACGACTTGAATCTATTTACCTTGGAAAAGAGAAAGTCTAGAGGTGATCTAATACCATTATTCAAAAATATCAAAGGCTTTGATGATCTAGCAAGCTACCTAGCACTTGATTAGTCTGAAGTCAATCATAGTAATGGATACAAGCTCGTTGACAAGCGTTTTACCTCGAATGAGGCGAGGCATTTTCTCTTCAACAGGATTGTAAACATATGGAATGAAATCTGAATTGAAAGCAGCACTAAAGAGACATATAAGAACAGACTTGACGAATATTTCGTTTCAACTAATCGGCCAGCATTATTTGCACCACCTTAATCACATTGGCAATTTCCTGGTTTTTCTCTTTGATCTATCTGAGTTTTTCACCTGTTGCCACACTAATCTGTGAGTGTCTGATATCCTCCACAATGATTAACAGCAGCGATGGGACTCAGTGGTCTGTTGCTGTTTGAATTCCTATATACTCCCTTGTAGTAGATGCAAAGTAAAAAATACTAGGCAACTCGAGCATAAAGTTCTCTTTCCGTGCCACACAAATAATAATCACAAATAGTAAATAGTAATCACACACACACACACACACACACACACACACACACACACACACACACACACACACACACATACATTGTGATATATTTTGCAACGTCTATAATCAGTCGAATGGCTGCCTAAATCCAATAATCCGTTATTCATCTATTAATCTTACCCTTAAATACATACAGTACACAGGCAGCCGGCAATAAGAGTTCTGGCAGTGCTCCCCGTATTTTCAAGATTTTGGGGTGTTTACAGCTCCTGGAACCTATCATTTACGTACAAGCAAAGGGAGAAAGTAGAATGTGAAGGTGTCCCTGTGTTATATATGCACTAGTTAGTCTGCGTCCAAGTTCTGGGAATTCAGTAGTCTTGGGAGCGGATGTTTCCCAAACTCCAATCGAATGCCTATTAAAGTTGCCATCTTCACTAAATATTGTTACTATGTTTGTGCAATGTATAAGTAGAACCAATTTCTAAGTATAAAGGAACAAAACACTGGGGAAGTGAATAAGTGTTGCTACACATATTTCTTATAGAAGTGTAATACTGATTTGATAAACAGGAATAGATTTTAATGTAACCAAAAGGCGCCACTGCCAGAGGCAGCTAAAGATATAGATTTAGACTGAAATTATGATTAGACATATTTTTGTGTAAATAAGCTACATTATTGTTACTACTTGTTACTATTTTTTTGTGAAAATTAACTTCATTAATGTTATTATAATTACCTTGGGATCTCGCTGAGACATTAGCAGGGCCTGAGTCAAGAAACAGAATAAAAAAGAGATTTTAGAGAAGGCAGAGAAATTAGGAAGGAAAGATGGGAACAAACTTGTCAGCACATACTGACAAAATCAAATACTGTTCAGAAGTTTTTTTTTGTGTGTGTGTTGAAGGTTCCAGTCACGGACAAAAGTTCACATCAAGGACGGGCCCTAATTGAAATATAGAGAGAACTGAGAAACGGAAAAAGAAAAGACGGGAAAATTATTTACGAATTTCTGAAAAAGTGAAAGACCTTTCTTTTGAAATGAGCCAGGTCATAGTTCTTGGGAAAGACATGAGAAGGTAAAGGGTTTCAAAGCTTTGACTGGACTGCATTTTGGTAGGGACTCCAGTGACGAAATGTCCCAAGACTAATCAGTCATAACAAAATCCACTAGGCAGAGACAAGAGATAAAGATGAAAGAGGAACAACAAGAGAAGAAATGCTTGAAGCAGTTATGCTAGAAACCAGTACCTAAAGTTAATGCAACTTGAGGAGGGTTTAAAGAAAATGAGAAATCACTTCAAGGGTCATGGCGGGCCATAAGAGAGGAAGTTTAGGGATCTTTGAAATATACATCACTGAGTATGAATAAAATTCAATTTAGTAGATGGCATTCAGTAAGCGCATACATGATCAGAGAGAGAGAAAAAAATTGAATTTATCTAAAAGCGAATAAGGTCTAATGGGTAAGTTCTAGATAATTCAGAGACTGTTCTGTGAGAGGAAAGGATTAGCACAAAGAATCTCTTGACATCATTGGTCAGGGAGACTCAGAAGGAGCAATTTCGGTATATGATCAACAGACAAAGAGCATAACATGCAAAATGATATCAAGGAACATAGACCTGGGATAAGACAATCGGAGGTACATAGGAAATTAAGCGAAACCGTAAAAGAAATACGTACTGTTAGTGAGGGAGCAATAAAGGAAGTCTATAGCCAAGTAGATGAAGGGTTTAGAAATATGCAGAGCACACAGGACCAGTACTTGTTAGCTGAATGAGAAGTTTTAATGAAAGTCAGAGACAGAAGTAGGCAATTTAACGCTGAAGGATCCAGTGGGTGGCACCAGAACTGGAAAGAATAGTAAAGCAGTAGGTTGTTGACGCAAATCATTTAGTATCTTTGGCTTAGAAAAAGATCATGCAGCAGACAAGGAAGATAAAGAAAAAACAAATACTTATTAAAAGACTACTGGAGGCTATGGAATTCCCGGAACAATTTTGTTGATGAAATAAAGAATTGGAGATCACAATCAAGACGTAAGGGGCCGACTAGTTTTGGTTGCGTTTGACTTGTAGTACTCGATCCAAAGGGTACATAGAAAAGCCAAGAAACTTAAAGACAAGATGAAATTCAGTGGGTTATTCATCAAATGAAATAAATCAAAGGAGGACAAGGAAAGAAGCAAAATATAAGGTCAAAAGATTAAAAAAAAAAAAATTGGAGACGCCAAAAGATGATAGAGGACAGCAGGAGCGCTGCCGAGAGGGTAAGAGTGTTAGAGGATAATGTCAGACTGAAAGCAATGTATTCATATGTTGAGTGATTTATAGTTGATAGTAGAGTTGAAGTTCAGGGATCATATGAGGGAAATTGCACCTCATAGTGTTGGACTCGTGGAAGCAAATCTTAATGAAGATATAAGATCTCACATATTTTGCTCAGACGGATACATGACTGTAAGTAAGTAAAGAGAAGGTAAAAGATAGGGATGATTGACACTTTTTCATAAAATACAGACTTAACTTTCAGAAAGTAGTAGAATACGGCCTGTTCAGACAAAACTTACTTTAAGGAAGAAGTGCTTAATAGTGGTGATATCATATGATCCTCAGAGGTATTGCAACGATCCACAAGAAAAAACATAACAAAGAAAAACTGTGTATTGATAACAATGAAGGAACAATTAGGTTGGTACATAGTTGTGAAAAACGCTTCTCAGAAATGGTAAATACTGATGATGGAATATTTCAATTGTAAAGGGAGAAATTAGGGAAGTTTGTTTTTAATATATATATAAAAAAAATTTCCTTTACCAATATGTTAGGAAGCACACTGGGATGAGAGGGACTGATGCATTATCATAACCAGAGCTTATCTTCAATCATACAAGCTTGGATATCGAAAATGTTATATATGACATACCAATAGGAAAAAAAGTGATCAAGTAATGCTGGAGTTTGACAATATGGTAAACGATGACATCAAAAGAACAGAGGAGAGATATTATACAAGGAGATATAATTGTGGAAACTTTACAAACCTCAACACTTTCTATGGTAACAATGATTGCGAAATGGAGCACAGTAGCCGGAAACCAGGGCGTTGTTGTGAAAGGATCTCTGAATTTTTCAATGAAGGAGTAGGATCATTAGTACTCCTAGCCTTAAATGGAAAGGGTATTGTAAGAAAAAAGATGTTTGATTTATTAAACGATGTTAAATAGCAAACGAACTTTGCGATGCGCAGTGAAGATATGGATTAAACTCTAACCAGCCATCATTTGCAAAGTATAAGAGATCTGGAATGAGTACACCAAGATGAGAAAGAAGGAAAGAAGATACATGGAGAAGATTATTGTGAACAAGGCAGAAAATTCGACAGTCTCTAAGAAATTTATCTGATAACAGTTGTCAGTTAAAGGGCAGATAATTAGGCTAAGAAAATCAAAAGGAAGAATTATTTAGGATGAAGTAAGGATACATATGGAAAGTAAGTAACAAGCCTCAGTGCTGATGAGATGGAAAGGAAAGAAATTTTCGCAAACTCTGAGATATAGAGAAAAGACGAACAAAATATTTAAAGGTTTTGACCCATACAAGGCTCATGGTCCTAATGTTATATTACAATATGCGCTAAAAGTGTGTTCTGATGCTTTAGATAAGCCTTTTGAAATCATTCTCAAGATGTAACTGGAGAGAGACAGAATACCAAGGAAATAGAAAAGGGCAAATGTCATACTTTATTTTATAAGAAAGGAGATTAGAAATAGGCACTGAACTACAGACTTGTCTCACTGACGAGTGTGGTCTGCAAAGTTCTGGAAAAGATGATTAGAAAGCTAATGGATGACTTTCTACAGAGGAGAAACTACCTAAGTGAGAAATAGGACTGTTTAGGGAAAGGAGGCCATTTGTAACAAACCTCTCTGATTCCTAAGAGAGACTGAGCTCTGTGGTGACAAAAGGGAACGCTGGGTGAATTGTTTACATCTGAACTGCCAGGAAGTACATGACACTGTACGGAATGAAAGGGTAGTTGGGAGACTAGAGCACCTGGCAGGAATAAGGGAGAAACTCCTCCAGCAGATAGAGGATTATTTCATTGGAAGGCAACAAAAGGGAGCACGTCAGAGGAGCCTTCTCAGAATGGATCGAAGCGATCAGCAGAATACCACAGTTGTAGGACTATTACTCTTGTTGATCTATGTAAATGACTTGCCAGAATGTATGAACTCCTACCTGAATACGTTTGCAGATGATGCAGTGGTTATGAAGGAAGCGATAAGAGTTGAGGATGCATCAGATTACAATCGGACCTGAACAGACTCCAAGTTGGTCTAATACTTAGTTGATGAAAGTTAACCAGAGGAAACGTTGAATAATGAAGATGGTAATAAGTGAAATAAGGCCTCAGTATGATTACTGTCTAGCAGGATTTTGTGCGTAAGGAGGACGTGGGAGTCGACATCATCCCTAAGCCTGTCGCTAGAGTCCCACAGTAGGAAAACAATTAAGGAGGCAAACTGCCGTCTGGCAAATATCAGAATAGTTTTCAAGTGTATTGATAAAGAAGAAGAAAATACTTCTCAAGTTTAGTCATCGCGCATAAGGAAGCATAAAGAGCTAATAGAGAAGGTCCAGAGAAGGAGGAAAAAGAAAAAGAAAACTGTACGAGAAATAAGAGAGCTGAGTTAGAGGGAAAGGCTTGATGCTTTCTATTTCGTCATCTTGGAGGAGGGAAGAGTGTAAACTTTTAAAAAGCTCTTCGAGAGATGTAGGAATAGAGTAACCAGTGGAAATAACATGAAGTAAAGCAGAAAACTTGTTACAAAAGATTAAAGAGGTACAAATGATATAAGAGTGGTGGATGAATGGAATAGAATGACTGAGAACATGTTGAAGAAAGCATGTATAAATGAAAATGATGTATGATAGTGGAAAATGTTTAAGATATGGGGCCTCACGGGTATACAATACCCTCCCCATACAGTACAAATAGGCAATTACAAAGGATTAACTACACACAGAAAAAAGAATAACACGAACCTCCGTGATGTGGTGGTCATTGTTAGTGACTATGAATCATCACAGACCAGCCCAGGGTCGTGTCAGCATGGGTTCGAATCCCATGCGCGTTAGTCGGCACATAGCGAATCCCAACTGATCGTCCTTCTTTTGGGGCTGGCTTATACTGGGGATGTACGAGTGAGGTTGAAACACATGGGAAGAAAACATGGTACATACATGAAAGGTGAAAAGGTAAAGGTCAACGATAAAACCATGTTCAAGTTGCACTTCAAGAACGTCTTCAGTCGAACGAAAATGGACGCTCTTCAGTGGTGTTCATCGGGTCATTCCATCTCTACTTGTTTCGTCCATACGTGCCAGAACGGGCTATTGACTTTGCTTTTCAGTAAATATGAGATCAGTTCATATGAAGGGGTCCAGCTTGGTAATTTTCCTACTCGTTATCTAATTTGTCCAGCCCCCAAAGATCTTATAAATAGCCTGTCCTTTAAGATGAATATCTGGTTCTTGGATGGTGGCATCTTGGCTGGCACGAGGAGTCCATGTCTATTGATGTGGCTATTGTGTAGGAATTTGATGAATCAAATGGTCTTCCACTTAACCCTTTTATGTGCAGAATCATTGCCTCCACACCAGATACTGCCGACATCTTATCCACCATACTTCCAGGAGCCTTAAAAATCAACCCGAAGACAGCCTTCTGCTCGGCAACCCTTTAGGTTCCAGGGCCATTGATGTCATTCTAACTAGAGTTATGGAAGATTTGATGAGGTTAGGAGAAAGATTGTACACCATAGGTGCCCTCGATGCCCGTACCTTCTCAGTAATTGCTTATTTTCATCAAGAATACCTATTGCATCCTTGGGACCTCTTCGTCCTTCGACAGCGGCAGACTTGGGGATTATGACAATATTGGATAAGACACTGAACCGTCGTCTAGCCGACCCCCAATGGGAACAAGTAACCTTCCCAGTAAACCTTGGTGGCGTCGGGATCCACATTGCTTCCACTATTATTCTCCAAGCTTAACAGTTGTCCATAATGCTGTTAAAAGCTGATGGGAGTTCCACAGGTTAACGCGGTCTGGATGGCATCACGGCAACTATAGTGGCTGTGGGACAAATTAGGGTGTAACTTTTCAAGACTCGCTTCTCCATGGACCCGTAAGCAGAACAAATGAGATAAGCCTGTCGTGGAAACATGGGCTTCAGCCACGTTGGATGAATCTTCAACCACTCTCGAGCAGTCTTTTACTGCACCTGACATATTTAAGGCCTTCATGAGGAAGGCCCACTTACATGGTGTAGGGACCCTCTACTCGGAAGACTTAAATCGATCTCTCCCAGCGTTACATTTTCTGCCTAAAAGGAGAGGAAGGGAGGTGGTGTGGGACTACACCTGCTTATCATTTTTGTAAAGACCTATCTAGAGAGAGCCTCGGAATACCATGGTGGTGCTGCAGGCGTCAGGGAACAGTAGAAGCGAACAAAATACGGTGGTCTGGATCTACAACAACTCTTCGTTCTTATTGGTTCAAAGACGCTGGGACCCGGGTGTAAGAAGACCCTTGACTTCCTAGGTAACCTCATATCCCGGCTGATCTAAGCAACAAAGAGCAAAAAAGCAACCGTTTTGCATTCCAGCACCTAAACAACGTCCCTCATGTTCATAAACACCAACAAAACCTACATCCTGTATCCTTTCTTATTTTTGCACACATCAGCATGAGACTCATTTCCTTGCACTCATGCCTTCCCACAATTTCCCTTTCATCCCCTACTACCTTCATACTCATCCTTCTCTCCAAGAGTACTGCATATACCGCCCTTACCATCCCATTCAAAGATAAATTAAAAAGCAATAGTAACATCGCTCACATCTGCCGGAGAGCACCCTCTACCTGGAAACATCTACTCCTCTCTTCCCAGACGCAGTTCAGACCTTGCACTCTTGATTTCTCACTGTTTCTGTGAGCTTTCCTCCCACACCATAATAATATTTGTAAGATCTTCCAAAAGAAAACCATATCAGCCTTGTCATATATTTTTTCCATATCCATTAATGCCACATACAAATGATTCAGTTTCTCTAAGTATTTCTCACGTACATTCTTAAAACAAAAAGCTGATCCACCCATCATCTACCACCTCTGAATCCCTAGCTTTCCTCCCCATTCTAATGCTCTGTGCATGACTTAATTCTCTCATTCACTACTCTACCATACAACTTGCCAGATGCACTGAATAAGCTAATACCTCCGTTGTTTGAATATTCACCTCTGTTCTCCTTGCCTTTATACAGTGGGATTATTTATGTATATCGCCAATCCTCAGACACCTCACAATGATATATATCATTACTGTTATCATTATTGTTATTATTATTATTATTACTCTTATTATTATTATTATTATTATTATTATTATTATTAT
>JAYMFT010125459.1:0-13153 GCA_038088735.1 Panulirus argus | reverse complement strand
CTTTTGAGTTGGGTGTGGACAAGATCCCCTTTCTTGACGTAGCCATACGGACTCATAATGGGTGATACCAAACCAGTGGTCACCGTACGTCTACAGATTTGGGCAGGAGTCACAGCGCCGCAAGTGAGTGCCCCGAGAGGTACACACAGTAATTACGCGTTATTAGAGCCTACCTAAGCCGTGCTGTTCATCATGGCAAGAAATCACTAAAGCCAAGCAAATTTTAGTTAGCAATGGTTTTTCTAATATATAATCAATGATAAAGAGACAAGGGTGTTCCTCCATACTCGACTAGTTAATCACAGCCAACTACAACCTGGAACTGTTCTTAGAGTTAAAAAATAAATATGTCTCCTTCCTACCCGATTGACGAACCTAACCTAAAGGAGATAATAGATAGGAACATCACCTGCAACATCCCTGAAGAACGTCTCAGCATTATCATTTACAACAAGAACAAGAAAACCAGTAATTACATAGAGAAACTACCTCACACAGAGCAATATCCCACCCAGTCAACCAACGCAATTTACAAGTACTTCTGTCCAGCTCCCCATACTGGCCAGACATGAGGTAAATAATATTGATGTTGTGTTGAAGGAATATCCTAACTTTCTCAGGCTTTAGTAAGCCCCTTGTTATATTTATATGTACTCACGACACGTGCCAGATGCTTCTGGTTATTATTGTACAGGGGTACCTAGTGCCAGCACTAGGATCCCGATTCCTCTATCAAGGAATAAAGTATTAAAACTAAAATTGAAGGTCGTAAACTTCAAAACAACGTGAACTACATCGGCATGACTACTTCGTCACTCAGTCGACGTTTAACACTTTATTTTCAAGGATTTAATTGATATTAAAGATGGCCTCCTATTCTGTAATTTAGACTACCATGAACTAAATTACTGCCTTGCAGCTCTATGTACAAAATAGTTTTCTCTGCACAATAATTTTATGTATCATTTTTAAGTTTTTCTATTAAAAAATTATGTAACAATTTTTCTAAATAAAATATTATTATTATTATTATTATTATTATTATTATTATTATTATTATTATTGTTGTTGTTGTTATTATTATTATCATTATTTTCCCTGAATGTAATGGTAATAGATAGAGAGACTTCTTAACAGTGTAATATATCATCTAAACTAGGTCATGCCATTTTAGAATTATCCTTATAAACTAAATGTTTGCATCTACATTAGAATGATTTCATGGACTCCCATGGTGTAACGGTTAGCATTCCTGACCGTGACGCATTCACGGACCGCCTAGGGTCAAGCGCACAGGTTCGAATCCTGGTTGCGGCAGCCGGTCCACATTCAACCCAGCTGTTCATCCACCCCTAGGGTTTGGACTTGGCTCAGTATGGGGCATATATATATATATATATATATAGCTTTAATGGGATGGCCTTGATTAAGGCCTCAGTTAACATATAACATGAAAAATAGGGGAAAGGCTTGGCCTGATATAGTTCATATATCTGCTCTTGGACACCTGAAATATGAATTAATATGGCATGATTTACATGCATGAGGTGAGCCAGTTCTGGAAGAGGAAACAGTGCAAGAGTAATATTGCCATGATTATCTAAAATTTATTTAGCTGTGACCCATTACAGTTGCTATTAATTGAATTCCTGATCTTTACTTCAAGTATACACCATCACACTGGGTCTCCAGCATTGAGGGATTACTTAGAATCACCTGTGCTTGGCTGTTTCTTCACACTGACGTCTAGCTGTTACTACGTCTGTCTGACGTTTATAGGCTTAGAGCAGTCCCTAACAATGGAGGCACTAAGATGTAGGAAATAATCAGATGAATCAGTAGAATGGATGCAGCTGTTAATCATAATAAGCATTTGGGTCTAAATGTAAATCATGAATGTTTTAGGTATGTATCATGCCAAGGTGTAGTTGTTAACGTATTCACTTCGGCAGAGGTCCCCTTGCTCTTCTCGAACGTTCTGAGTTTATATTTATGTCCTCTTGTGTAATGAATTACCCTATATGGTCCTGTGAACTGTGGCACTATCTCATAATTCTCTCCAGTAGCACTAAAGTTCTTCACCATTACTAAGTTACCTTCTCTGATCTATTTAGGTATAGCTAACTTGCTCTTAACTTGTGTGAACTGTCGTATCGCTTCCCTTATGTGCAGTCTAATTCGCTGATGAGCACGTTGGGTACACGAGAACTTATATGCTACATAATTACCAGTATCATACGCTGCCTGTGGCTTAGACATCATTTGGTCATACGGATATCTCTTGTCGTATTCATACAACGCATAGAATAGGGTGTCGTCACTGTAGTGGAATGATACGAAGCATTAATGGCACTATGTACATCAGAGATACATTTATCCCAATGAGTATCTTGAAAATCATTAGAATCATTAGTTGCTCTAAGTGTCTCTAACACTTTACAATTCAAAATACCTCTCTGCTGACCCATTCGACGCTGGATGACGAGCGGCAATGTTAGTCTTCCTTATGTTATACTTCTCACATAATTCTTCCATGAGTTTATTGTTAAATTATCCTCCACTATGATAATCAGAACTCTTGACGCACTGTGGCGATCCATGATGCTTTCCTTAAACGCCTTAACGACAGTTTTAGCAGTTTTGTCTGGTAGCGAAACTAGTTCACAGTACCGAGTAAATGCATCTGTCAAGACAAGCAAGTATCTGTTTCCTTGACGAGTTTGAGACAGTCCAGACAGTACATCCATAGAAACTCTCTCTCATGGTTCCTTGACGTCAGGGTATATCAAAACTGGATTTGGCGCCATCACGTTACCTCTATGCTGATTGCACGTGGAACATTTGCCTGCGTACTGTGCAATTTGTTTTGCCATCTTAGGCCAAAAATACTTTAACCGAGTTTGCTTAATGCATCTGTCTTCACCGGATGAGCAGCTTGGGGTACTCCATGAATCATGACTAACAACTGGAGCACTAAGCTTGTTCTTGGTATAACTAAAAGTAGAACTGTACGAGCAGGTTCCTTTTAGTGTCACTTCCCTGTACAATATTCCGTCCTGTAAGAGAAATTCCCTAATCGGAACACGGAGTTTGTCAAGCTAGGAGTCTCTTTACGCAAGTAATTTATCACCTGTGACCAGACTGGGTCATTCTGTTGCTCCTCCTTTAGCTCATCTATATCTAGTGCAGGGTACTCAGATATCGGGGGGCCACACTCCGCGACAACGCATCTGCTACAATGTTCTGCTTTCCAGCTATGCACTCTATAGTTGGATTGAAATCCTGTATAGTCAATGACCATCTAGCAAACCTGCCAGTGGGTTTTCGATTTCGGAGTAACGGTAGATAAGATCCTTAAAATGCTTCAGTGCCCAAACTATAGCTAATGCTTCTTGCTCTGTGGCCGTGTAGTTTTTCTCCGCTTTGTTTAGCTTCCTGGTGCCGCAAGCTATGGGATGTAGTCGTCCCGCTGTTCTCTGCGTTAGGGCTGTTCCAAACCCTTTCGCACTCGCATCAGCAACTAAAAAGAATGGTTGCTGAAAATCAGAAAATACTAAGAAAGATGCAAAAGTGAGCGCTTGCTTTAATGTGTCCATGGCTTGTTGCTGCGCTTTCCCTTTATGGAAAGTAACATCCTTTCTTAGTGATTCAGTTAGAGGTGAGGCTATGGTACTAAAACCCTTCACAAAATTGTAGTATACGTCTAATCCTACAAATCACTGAACCTCATCTGCGTTCTTGGGTGTGGGAAATTGTACTGCAGCTTTTACCTTGGGAAACTCCTCTCTCATCCACCATGTGCCTTAAATATCTTATCCTAGTAATAAAAAAATTTTAATTGACAATATAATTTTTAAATTCGTCAGCTGTAACTTCTTCAAGGCTTCCTCTAAGTTTCTCAGATGAGTAGGGGCATCTGTATCAATTAATAACTATAATGTCATCGAGGTAGACCATGAGGGTGTAACAATGTTCAAGTCAAGGAGTGACTAAGTAATTATTATTTTCTTTATCATATTCTTTTAATTATGCTTGTACTTACTCTTAACTTTGTTATTATTTGAATAATATATTATCAAAGATGATGACTAAGAAAAATGTCTGTAACAATCAACAATATTGGATGTTCTACATAACATGAAACTTTTATTTTCAAAAACTTTCTTGTAAATATATTGGTGTTATGTAATAAACCAGTCCGTCCTCAATTGGGTGTAAGTTGACCTTTATATGTGGTGAGTTGGATTTTAGTGACCCCTTACAAATAATTTATAACCCTTACAAGGGTCTGTACTAGGGTCAAATTTCTAAAAATCATTGTCATGAGCCTTGAAAAGGTTATGGGTGATGACCTTAGTCCAAAAGGCATCCTTGTAAACACCTAGTGACCTTTATGGGTGCTGAATGCTCTCACTGGTTTACTGGCATAATCCAGTGGTATCTGCCAAAAACTGTGTAACAGATCTAAGGTGGAGAATACCTTATCAGCCCCTAATTGTTGAAGTTCCCCAAGGACAGTAAAGGAAATCTATCTGGGACAGTAACCTTATTTACCTGCCTACAGTCTATCACAGGCCTCCACGCTCCATCCTTCTTTGTTACTAAGATAAGTGGAGCGTTCCAAAGAGAGCAACTAGGCTGTAAACATCTCACTCACACATGCACGTCTCAACCATCTGCCCATAGGCCCACACCACCACAGTGCTACCGTTGCAAGCAATGCAAGCAAATACGATACTACAGATCTGCTCGTCCAAGCTTAACGGCACAACCTTTACAAAAATATTGTTCCTGTCATAAGACAACAGCCCACAACGCGCGAGACTGCAAATAGCTACGAACGTGCTCTAATCCACGGGGGACTTGCAGACGTACGGGAGACACCAGCACAAAGTTCGCTGGGGAGGTTGCAGCCAGACTCAAGGTCAACTGACCGACTCGGTATAATGAACTTCACGACCAGCTGACAACAGGACTGCTCGAACGATCGGTGCAAGAATGCGATAGAGGAACTTGTGTAACTGGAGTGTCCGAACAGCCTTTAAAGATATTAGGAAGAGTATCGTTAAAATTACGTCTTAGAAGAGTGAACAGGAATATCAGTTAAAAGACTGTGGCTGGGGAGAAGGAAAGAAAATGGGTGTAGAACTGAACCTTGAGGGAGACAGGGTAGGGAGTAAAGTTGACATGAGTTTGAATTACTTTCCATGTAAGATTACATTACTCTCAAAACACTGTCGATTGCCACGGGTTTCTGATGTTCATGTAACTCTGGAGTATAGGTTGCAATGTAATCATTAGAATCGCAATATTTCGCAGTGAAAATCTAAAAGTGTTGCTGCTCAACAGGATCACCACGAACAGTTATATTCCCCATGATCATCCAACCTGGTGTACACCAGCCAGGCAAGAAATACTGTAACGTCTTTATGGGAGGAGAAAGTTGACAGGGAAGGCCTGGTGGGTGGTACAGAGAGAGAGAGAGAGAGAGAGAGAGAGAGAGGTCATTGCTGCCAACGTAATATCGACAGTTTTCCTCCCCTTGCAGCGTTGCACCTCAGGAGAGTGACCTTCTCAAACATGTCTGCGCGTTTCATTACCGTGCATCTCTTGATTCACGCACTTGTTTTGCTGCTTACGGGCGTTTGCGATCATATAACCTCATAGTAGCGATATTTAGAATTAACTACAGGTGCTAGGCTTCCCATAAAATAGAAGCAAAGAGACTCTTATCTCGTGTAAAAATGAGGGAGGGACAGAGAGAGGGAGAGTTCCAGGGTGTGGAGAGTGTGGGCCACACAGCTCCACCAACAGTCACACAGACAGCCGGCTCACCAGCCAAGCAGGCCCCTGGGACGGCGGCGCATCAACCCCCACCTCGCAACGCTCACCCCGACTCGCCTAGTCTCTGATAACTGACTCCTGCCTCATTAAAACGGACTTTTTTACAATCTCGTTTTCTTTTCCCATTGATGTGATATTCTGGCATCCGTTCTGATGATGTTAATTACCGCACACCGTACGTGCATCAAAAGCGCGGGCGGAGGGAGACCTGCAGCTCTCAACGAACAAAATTCATTCGCCAAGCATCAAGGTCAAACGCGTCTGCCACCATCTACTTGGTCAAGTTACCAGACGTTTCCGGAGGTTCCCCCGGGTCAGGACGGACCTTCAATCTCGTTCTCCAACAAGGACCGTAAATCGCTGGTGGTTCCACAAGGCGACAAAAAAAAAAAAAAAAAATCTGTCGGTTCAACGACATGATGTTAAATGACTCGTCTGTCGGTTCAACACAATGTTAAACTGCAAAATTTTCGGGTGAAAATGACATTCCCATCTTTCCTCTGAAATTATGTAACACTCAAGGTCGTTTATATTGAGGTAAAGAGGGGCAGATGCCTCAGGACTCAATACTTAAGGAGGTCCCATCAAATTATTATTATTATTATTTTCATAATTATTATTATCATTATATAATGCTGTTTAATATTATGCAAATATTTAGGCCCCCAAGAGCTCTAGCTACTGAAGATCCAATACACACTGGTGTTAGTTTGAAATACCTCCATTAGTATTTGGCTTGCAACTTTTTTCCATTAAATTTACATCAGAGACGCAATGCTGGCGAAGAGCCGTCTGAGAATTAGTCACAGTCTTGTTTTTCGATCCCTCTGTTCAGAGGAATACATACCAGAGATACATTTAAGCACAATCTTGATAGTTTTTCGTTTCAAATATACGACTGACATTATTTACGCCTCCTCAGCTACAGGTAAAGCTAACAGGTTTCCTCTCTGAGTCTCTGTGCTCCTCCAATAGCACCAACAGCCTCGTCAGGACACGATGGTCTGTTGCTGTCTGTCTGCAGTAGTGTTCAACTGTACTTCAGTTGGGTTGCTAACCTGCAATGCCCCCCCTCCCCTCCCTACCGGCTGTGTGGTGTCCCTCGGCCCACAGAAAAAAAGGTTTACTCCAGAACCCCCCCACCCACCCAAAACAAACACACACACCCACACTAGTCTCACTCGTCTCAGCCTCCACAGGTCTAAATTCAGCTCATGTAACACTTACGTCCTGGACTGACCAACAAGCGAAATATATATATATCTGAGCAAGACGTCATATAACCAGAATCTACACCACATAAACACGTATGAAATTTGATGTTCTCTGATGTGAATCATTAATTTTGTAACATCCTACACACCCCCAGAATCATGCTCTACCGTCATGAGACAAAGGGTAAATGATCACTACTTGTTGTCCACTGTGTATGAAATCTCCCTTGCACAAGGCATTCCTACACTGTTAGTATATTTACCCATCACAGCAAAGGTCTTTAAGAGGTTAAATTCTAACATCTGCTCCTCCAGTGTTAGTTAACAGCCCGAGACGTGGCAACTACGGTCCGCTCTGCTAAGCAACAGTCCAGCTGAGCGGCGAGGGGGGAGTGGGGATGGGGGGAGGAGCGAACACTGTTGCCAAATTTCCTATCAGTAAATTCTCGTTCCTCGCTCGACTCTATTTTTCTCCAAATATCACCCAAGAATGCCATAAAATTCATATTCTTTACTGAATTCAGATGTTGCTGGACGATAGCACACGTAAGGAGGCGTGTCAGAAAGAGCTTGGCGTCCTACAGGATCGGCACCATAGCATTATGTATCATTTGCCATTGGTTGTGTAACAGCAGCTAGCTCGGGTTCGTTCATCTCACTTGTAGGACACCATACATAAACTCTGTGCTGCCAAGACGTCTGATTAATATTAATACATTTTCTGTTTGGATATCTGAGTTTGTCATTCGTGATCTGTACGAAAAGTAAGGAAGTTCCCGGTAGGACACAGCGAGGTGCATTTTGTGAGTGAGAGGCGGGTTGGTGGACCTAGACCCACCCGTGGGGGGCGGGTTGGTATCAGGGATGACCCGTCTGCCTTTGTACAGTTTTGGCAATTTTTTTCGTCCAGTTCATGTCCACGTTGAATGACTATGACTAATAACTGCTCGGTAGGATATGGCGCTCATGACTTAGGTTAAGTGTGGGTGAAATACGTACCCAGAATAAAGCTATCTTTAAGGTAATATAGCTCTTACATAAGGTGTGCGTTGAGCTGTCATGCGCAAAACCCAATCTCCCAAAATATTGACCGGCATAAATCCTAACAGCCGAGAGAGGTCAGCACCGCTTTCAAAATGGTACGGAGAAGGAGGGCGAGAATTGGATATGTGTTCAGTAACTATTTCAGAGAAAAACTCGGTTAAAACAACATATATATTCTCAAGCTGATTGCATGGCTCAGGCCACACGAACACTGATTAATGGTGTTAGCTCACAGTGGCACACTTCAGGGTGCAAAGAACATGTGATTCGACAACTCAAATATACCTAAGTTTTCCTCGTCTCCATAACGCTTATAAATGGTATCATTTTTCTAACTTTAATATCCAAACCTGAACTTTTTCTTCTTGTCAGATGTCACTATAATCACTTTTCTCTTCTTTCTTTTTCCTTTACTTACCAATGGCTTCCTTTTTCAGTTCTCTATTTCTCTGCATAAGTTCTTTTGCCCTACGGTTTATACTGCCATATGCCTACTTCATTTCCCTACTACCTTGCGTAATATAATATCCATACTCATGACACCTTTTGCTTAGCAGACACAGGCGCCCATTACTGGAAGCTTCTCGTCATTACACCGAGCCTAATATTTTTTTTTCTGAAGCTTACATCTTATTAAACTGTCACATATACTCGACATCTCGTTCCTTACTGCTGGCAACAATGCCCCATACCCCACGCCCTTGAAAATTGACTTACGCTTTTATTCCCAGTTCCTACACTCATCAGAGCCAAAAGAAATTGTTATGCTACTGCTTTCAGAATGTTTAAGTGACCTCAAGCGCTGACTTGCCCCAATGAATATGATCAAGTAATATGTACATTTCTTGATATGAATGACGATAAACTCACATTTCCTGGAGACTTGGAAACCAGTTAAAAAGTATTTGTGATGACCAGGAACTGTAATGAAACAGCAACGATCATGTAGTCTAAATAGTGTGATTTTATCTTTGAGCATTTTCGCGTTAATGTCTTCTTCCTCAAGATTATGTAACAATTAAAATGTGTTCCCGGAGAGAACATCAGTCAACACATTCGAACTCAACACAACCTGGAGACGTGAATAAATAACGAGAGCCGAGAATGGTTAAGATTTCCAAATAGATCAATCATTTTCCGGACCGAATCTTCATCCTTTGAATGTTCTTATAATCAAAACTAGCACCGCCAACAGATTCTCTACCACCAGCATCCCTACCTTAAAACTGCCACTAATAACATCTCCTCTGCCACTGACATAATCTTCACTAAAACTTTAGCACCAAATTTCAAAGAAAATTTGAATCTGCGAGGATTCAATCTTCTATCTGAAAGTGGCAAGGAAATATCTTTGAGTATTTACTGATAATGCTCTCTCTCTCTCTCTCTCTCTCTCTCTCTCTCTCTCTCTCTAGTACCTTAATGATCCTGGCAGATAGTTAATAAGCCTAAAGCCTAGGAAACTAACCACTGAATCACTGACCTCACGAACCATTTCCTGTTCAGTCCAGTTTCAGTTTCAATACTTCATTCCTTGATAGAGAAATCGGGATCCTAGTGCTGTCACTAGTTACCCCTGTACAATAATACCAGAAGCATCTGGCAATTGTCGCGAGTACATATAAATATAACAAAGGGGCTTACTAAAGCCTAAGGAAGGAAGGATATTCCTTCAACACATCAATATTATTTCATAATGTCATCTTGTGTGTAACGATTTCTGCCATAACGACCACTCGAGTAAACAGTTAAATACAACAACACAACATTCCAACATTCGATCGGACACCCCCAGTGGGCTATGGACACCCCCAGTGGGCTGTGGACACGTACCGGGACTATGTCTCGCTGGAACACACTTAGCCAACACATGACGAGGGTTTATAAGTGTTAAATGAGGGTTGTAAACGTATACCACCGTCAGCAATTATACAAAATTATCAGATGAGAGATATTCGCATAACTGTTACCCCCCCCACATCCGCTAAAATCGGAAAAATAGGAATTGGCAACTGTTTACTTTTTAAGCGAGGCTCTGCTCGGGAAACTTAAAGTTCTTGGACGCCATTAATTAGAGAATTCAAACATTCTTTCGCTGTTAATAGCATTTATTCAATAAGCAATTTATTGCTATTGATTATTGTCATCAATTAAGGACAAATCTGGAAAAAAAATTAGGCAAATAAAAATTTTCCTGTTTTAACTTGAAAATTTTTGTATTGGTGAAAGTGACTGGAAATGAAGTATATATAAATCAAGTGAGGCGTTTCTGTTACATAAGGGGTAATTAGTGAGAAAAGATACAGGATATGGCAATGGACTAAAAAAAATTATCAATAATCAACGATCATTAACAACATCAACAATAATGGAAATGATAATGATAATATTCATGAAAAATGATAGATTTAACAATAATATGATACCGGTATAAACGTCCATAACATTCAAAATACCAGCGCACCGGATTAACCAGTGTTGCTAGACGCCTCTGGTGTCCTCTCTGACAGCGACCTAACGTAGTGGCGAACAAGCCACAGCCATCAGAAAACACCAGGTCCCAGAAACCTCGTGTGACCTCACATGAACCCCAGGTGCCAGGAGCATACATAGACAGTTTCGATCTTCGCTACAGGAGAACTGTAATCCTCCAGGGGCCCCGCTGTAATAGCCTGATCGCCATGCCTGCTTAAATTTGCCTCTGAACTGCAGCTGCGGTAGCCACCTGCGCCAGTCGAGTCAGCAAGCACACTGTGGCAGGCGCTCTAACACCAACCATCTTTTGGGAACGTTTGCCGTGTGAGTCAAGGCTTACCTTCCCCCGCGGTAGAGTCTGTGGGGCGTCTCCATCACCACCAGCAGCCTTCAGGAGATTCTGAAGTTTTCCCTCTGTCGAAAAGAGCTCCGTGGGTCATCGTCGACCCCGTTGCCTATTGCACTTGACACAAGATATTAGCTACGCTTCTCTCTCTCTCTCTCTCTCTCTCTCTCTACCTTGCACCGCAACCCCAACTCTCCGAACTACTAGGGACTTCGGTATCTCCTGTGCCCTCTTGTTGCAACAGTATCGGGTCCCTGGCACGCCATCCACCTCTCCTGCAGCTGCAGCATAACCCCCAAGGTAAACACGCACCTCTCCTACGGGACTCATGCCACACCTTATCTAAATATACCTCATATTTTTACCATAGTTCACACAACTTGTACCAGCACGGCGCGCGCTGTCACTCGTACTTCCGGACCCGTCCCACAGTCCTCACCATTGTAGAAGCTAAAAACTAACAACCGAACACCACTAAAATGATTATGATAATACTATCAATATAACAAAGCAATATTGTTTGTGTAGCACCACGGTGTGTGTGTGTGTGTGTGTGTGTGTGTGTGTATGTGTGTGTGTGTGTCTGTCTGTACCCGAGACAATGTAAATTCGTAATCTTCGTATTCTCACACACTCTCTCTCTTGATCATGGTACTCCTCAGACACCCCCTCCCCCCCCCCCCCCCCCCTCCACAGCAAACCCGTCCGAAAGTCCAGCTTCCAGGCAGAACCTGTCCCTCCAGCCAGCAAGTCCAGGAAGATAGAGCCACGGATTGATCTCCGGCCTCCTGCATCTGCACCTGGTCGTGTGTACGTGTGTGTGGGGCTGGTGTGGTGTGGATTCTTGCTTTACGACCTTGACCACGACGGAACAGTCCCTGAGCATGGCAATACTACGACCCTTGAGCACGACGGTGCGATGACCCCCCCCCTTCCCACTGAGTATGGCGATACGACCTTTGACCACACGAAGGTACGACCCTTGGGTACGAGTCAAGCTAATAATTAATCTGTTCCTTAAATGTTTGGTCAATGGTCAGGTCAACATCATCATTAGTACCCAAGGGTCGTAGTACTGCTGAGTTCAGTGACCTGATACGACTTTCAATTCATTATAATGATAACATGATGATACTGTCATCACTATTCTCAATAATGATGATAATCATTCGTGATAATTTAATTCATGAGAGCAACGCTACCGAAAATAGTATTGATGAACAAAAACGATTCAACGAAAGTTCAATAATTATTTTTTTTTATTACGTTCATTGTTGTCGTTGTGGTCTGCTTGGAAGCGACGGCTTAATTACTGGAGAAAGTCGGTTGCCTGGTTGCCTGCTAGGTCTGGCTCCTCCGTGGCGAAACCACTATGGATGGGTAGCAGAGGGTGATTCCTCCTTATGGTTCTCCTCCCTGGCCATACTTACACTACAGCACTCCTTACCGGTTGTCATACTTACAGTGCAGTACCACCCATTGGTTGCCATACTTACGGTACAACACCATCTACTGGTTGTCATACTGACGTTGCAATACAACTACAAGTAGCCATAATAGGACCAGACGCTCAGCAAGGCCTGTATTATTACCCTTTCCCAATTTTCGTTTCTCGTTTACATCTAACTTGCTGGTTGTTTAGTTGGCTGGTTGTTTGGTTGGTTGGTCGGTTATTAGGTTAGTCGGTTGTTTGGTTGGTCGGTTTGGTTGGTCGGCTGTTTGGTTGGTTGGTTGGTTGGGCTGAAGGCCGCAATCATCATTACGTGAACACCTTCAGGAGTTGAGGATAATCCCAAGACGTCCACACGGCATCCGTGGGTCACGGGCCTTTCGACCTTGACAAACATTTAAGTAACTTTGTCATACATCAGTGTGTCACTGGTATAATAATGTCATGCTGTCATACCTGACTGAATATAAATATTGGAATATACTGTATTTACTTATCTATTTACTTACTGATGCATCTATTCATTTAACTACTCATATATTTATTCATCCATCGACTCGTATGTTCATTCTCCTCAGTGAACAAGTGATATGGATGCCTCGCTCGTGGGAGAGCCAGACAGAAGCGAGATATTTTGGTTGTAGTTGACACAACTGCTGCTGCTGTTGCCGAGACCCGGACGTACGGAGGTGAAGCAGAAGACGTGTGTGTGTGTGTGTGTGTGTGTGTGTGTGTGTGAGAGAGAGAGAGAGAGAGAGAGAGAGAGAGTGTGTGTGTGTG
>JAYMFT010125448.1:0-13153 GCA_038088735.1 Panulirus argus | reverse complement strand
TATATATATATATATATATATATATATCTCGGCGAGACAATCTTTCCACAACGTCCAGATATCCTAACGCTATAAGACTTTGTATGTCGGCCCATGACGAGGTTCGCTGACCCGCCGCCACAATGCAGGAACGGTAGGCCACCCTTCCCTCCCGGCTCTTTAGGTATGTGTAGCAGGGTTACTGTTCCGTCTGGGATCTGCATAATATCCGGAGCTCCGACCATGAGAGAAAGATTGACAACAATCCCCCACTGGAAGCGGCGGAGTCCGACGCTCTCCACCACCCGGCTAGTCAGCCTCTCGACCCGTCGCTTCCCCCCAACGTGTGTTACGGGCAATCTTGTAAACCACCTCTCTCCCCCTCCTCCTCCCACGCAGACAGCAGCATCGTAAACCATCCCTCCATTACTCATCCTACTCGTAACTCACAAGCACATTAACGTATTAACTAGTTTACTCGCGACCCAGCCTCTCTCTCTCTCACACACACACACACACACACACACACACGCTGGCCTATCCACCTACCAAACTTCTAAGCCACTCGTGGGTTAGATTAGACACACACACACACCTTAGCTCACTGGGAACAAAGGCTGGCCCAGTATCACCAAGAAACCCCAAACAAAAACAACCCTTGTCATGAGGAACACAAATTACCACACACGCTCGCACAAATAAGGTTAGGCTTGATAAGCATGAGCGTCGTTTACGCTTGTGTTACGAGTGACCTGGAAGGCTAAGAACTCAGCAGCAAACGTCTGTCCCAGACAGGTCCTCTACATCTTGGGAGAGAACCTCCGACCCCATACCTGGCTTGTCACCTTGTAGTCCAAGACACACAGACATAACGACTCGCTTCTTTGGAAACTCAGCTGCAGTGGAGACCTTGGGCCACAGTCTCGCTATACGTGACGATTATAAAAGGAAAAAATAATTTAATAATTCCAGTATTAAAAAGAAGATAAATCATTAACTTTTACAATGCCTCCACGCACGTGAGGCTGCAGACGTCCTTCATGCATGGACAGATAGCGTGGAGGAGGGAAAAAAAGGAACCATAAAATCAAGAAAATGTTTGACTTTTCTCAACAAAAGAACATAATGTAATTACCACAAATAATACATTTACAGTATGTTAAATTCCCGTGAGCAAAGCTGACTTCCTTATCACAATTAACCACGACTTGAAATAACGCACGTAGTTTATAAACACATTTCCATCTATCATCAACGTTGGGGATGTATCGCCACATGAGTGCATCCGCTACCCGCCACATCACCGGCGTCTGGAAAGCAGGCTTGCTCCAACCTCCCCTACCGACACCTCCCTCCCTCACCCAGCCAAGTTGTGGTGTACCTTCCTCCCTTCCTGTTTCTCTTTTACTTTTGTACTTTTCATACTACTTTCCGGTTAGATTTACAAGCATCTGAGGAGGCTTCAATCACTTTTTTTTCTTTCTTTCTTTCAAGGAACTCACTCTTCTTGCCTTTTCAATCGACATGGCTTCGACTCGGGGAGGTGTACTTTTCAGCCGGTGCCAGGCCGGGTGCTGCGCTCTAGCGCTGACGAGAGAAACAACAAATCCGCACACCGACTGAACGAAGTCGTCAACTAACGCCACCGGGGTGGTACACGCGACTAATCTAAACAAATAACTCGCAACCGGCCACTTTCTAATTACCCTCTCAACTTTCACTACTTTTACTTCCATGTAAGCAATGTTTTTTTTTCCCCCCCGCGCTACGGAACAGGTTTTTGTGGCAGTAAAGACGCAGTCCTGTTGCTCGCCTCCGACTTGAGTAAAGCACATGGGCACACGCACCCCGACACACGTCCACGGAGACGGGGAGTTGCTGCATAACAATGATTCTCTCTAAGTACTTTTAAAACCATTCAAAGTTCGGCTGCTGACATACAAAATCACATCCCTGACACGCACACGACTCTGGATGACGTGTCCACCACACTGCCTACGGAACACTTCCGCGTCTCCTTTACGACGGCACCATCACCACCACCACCGCTGCACTGTACCACCACAGCGCACCACCACCGCAAGACTGGCACACGAGCCTAACCCGCCCACCCCCTCCTTGCGTCCGTCAGGAGGAAACATTCACAGGCGGGGAGGCAGGCAGGACCCCCCTCCACACACACGCACACACCCACCGAGCTAACGCTAGACTCCCCAAGTCTCAGGCTAGGGCGAGGTACTGCCAGTACTGCTGGCGAGACGTGCTCGGATCCACTTTCATATCGCGCCCCCCTACGTCTCCTGCTGTCCCCCCCCCACCCGCCCCCACGTCTCCTGCTCCCCCCTCACCGACCGATCCCAGCCAGCCAACCACCTAGACTCCTACACACAGCTAGCACCTAGCCGACCAGCCATCGTTCTCGCCAGCGAAGCAACAAGTCAAGTCTCTCGGCCACTCCTAGCCAGCCGACCCACCCGCCAGGTAGATGGACTTTATGTCAGTCAGAGGGATAGGAAAACAAGCCTTTTAAGCCAGCTAGCCAGACGCCTCGTGCGTGCCATCTCGCTTCCCAGTCAAAACCACGAGCATCCGCGTCGCCTATCCATACTCCTAGCCAGCCAACAAACCTATCACATATATCCACCCGGCCTCCTCCTAGCCTTCAGTAAAGCCTCTCGGATATTCCCCAAGCCAACCACCTATGCCACTCAGCTAACCAGCCGGTCAAAACCATTTACGTGGTCAGCTATCTGTTTGCAAACCATTAAATAAGAGAAAAGAGTCTACCCATTCAATTATGCTCAGAACACAGTAATCAGTCAATCTCGCGGCCATACATTCACCCATAATCTACCCATCTACCCCTCATCTACTATTCTACGGCCCCTATCTACCTCTGGACTATGAATCTCCATCCCACTTTTATGCATCAGCCACCAAAACGCAACCTCTGGACCAACCGTACATTCCTCCCACTGGCTCTCCAGCCTTCTTCATTCCTGGCCAAATCAGCCCCCATACAACGCGAGTCGGACACATCCCAATCCACACTCCTTGTGTAAGATGATTATGTCCGCTCACCGCAAGATCCAAATTATTCCAATTAGCCGCACTATCTGCGAGGAGGGAGGAGACGGGGGTAAGCAGCGAGATGGGAGCAGACGCAGAGCAAAAGACTCTGGAGTTGAGGAATCAGAAGAGCTGCTAAGACAGGAGGAGGAGGAGGAAGTAGAGGAGGACGAAGTGGAGGAGGTGGAAGGAAGAGGAGGAGGAGCAAGGAGGAGGAGTGAATGAGAGAGAATATGAGTGCCAAAGAGGAGGAAAAACAATGAAGAAAAAAGAGGAGGAGGAGGAGGAGGAGGAGGAGGGAGAGGCGGATGGGTGGTGGTGGTGGGGTCATCAGCCATAGTACATATTCAGGCCAGCATTAAGCTGGCTCTCGGCTGGTCAATTACACAGATACCAAGATTTACACCTCGGGCTCACACGACGATAAGAGGGTGGGCGAGATTTACACGAATTAGAGGTTAGCATTTAGCGGCGAGGAGGAGGAGGAGGAGGAGGAGGAAACTACAAAAACCGAAGAACGTAATGCTGAGCTGGTCCGTCCAGACGTACCGGCTTTAATTCCAGGTACGCACAGCTTCAGGAATGCCTTATCTCACGTGCGACCTCACCTCTAACGTCCACCCGGAGCTTATCTTTTTCGAAGGGCGCGTCTCCACTCCCTCCGAAGCTCAGCTTGGAACCAAGCTCTGTCTGTACTGCTGCTGTTCCTTCGATCAGCTGGTGGGGGTGGTAGGGGGGCCATCTTCGGTCGTAGCCTCCATCAGGAGCAGCTCTAACAGCAGCCCGGCACATAGTAGAACATTCTGTCGATACTTATCCAGCGAGTTCTTGAATCTTTCTTTTTGGGGGTTTGTCTGTACATGTTTTTCGTCTGCTGGTTCATCGTCAAAACTCCTGAAGTTTGCCGGTAACACTCTGGTACAGCTTCGGCTCCCAGATGGTTTGCGATACTACCTGTATTCTATGACGATCGAAGACTTCACGTGTTATTTTGCTGTCCCCACATTTCCGTCGTTCCTTTACGGATAAATTTTCGTGGGTCGAATAAGCATCAGACCTTCGGTGCATTTCATATGGACGTTAAGATGAAACTCTCTCGTCTGACTGCCAAAACCTAAAAGGTTGGCGATTTCAGTGTCTCTCTGTGTTTATGACTACTGACAGATTCAATATGGATAGCCTGGGCCCAGCCCGGAGTGTTGGGGGTAGAAGCCACGCGAAGACTTCACCATGCATTTGCAAATGCTCCCTGCAAAGATTCTAACTATGCAATACTACTTGCATACAAAATAATGAAGTTCTAAGGCTTCAATAAACGTGTCGCCTTTACTCATTTCAAAGCTCTGAATAATCCAGCCAACCACAGTTTTACTGAACGTTATCGTCAACCGAAATAATCATTCTGCCTATCTAACTACCACCATAGACCCAACTTCCATCGACACGAAGTTGATCATTTGTACACTGGGGCGCACACCTTTTGAGGGAAACGGTATTCCAGAGCTTGGGATGTCCATCCCACACACATTTGCTCCAATCCTGCCGTGGTGTTTTTATCATCCAGTAAATACAATCTGTTCGTGAGAGGCAACATGAGTATTACACTCGCGTGGCCCCGTTTCTCTTCAACCTCATTTCGTATAACAGGTCTCCTTCCTCCCTTTGCTGGAGGCGCGCGCGCGCACACACACATATATATTAAAAAAAAAATGAAATTTCCTCGAGATGTCTTTTGGTTGGTCTGGTACCCACCTGCCTGCTGGTCGTGAAGGGGCAACACTTGGGGCTTAGTCGAGGCAAGATCCTCTTCAGCACAGATGGGGTGCGAGAGGCCGCCCCCGATCCAGCCTCCTTTCTCATCCTCCTGCAGCAACAGGTAGAACTCCCATTCGCAAGCGGCGAAGCAGCAGCAGAACCTGGGCACTGGCTTCCGTACACACGACCTTCCCTCCCACGCAGCAACTCAGCTTCCTGACCTCCGTATACAACTCAGTCTACACCACTTAAGAAGCCGAAAAATTGCAGCGAGTTGACCTCAAAGTTCAAAAAGGTGAAGCAAAAATACCACTAATACGTTAAAAAAAAAAAAAAAACTGATATACGGAGCGAATAACTCTGCTATTATTCACTATCCAGTTCGACCACACGGCCGACGTCACTCGCCCAGAGGCACGTCTCGGTCCCTGGCTCTCACGCACGATGACGAAGGCAGGCAAAGGTCCAGCGGCACCACCAGCGAATGCGACAGCAGGAGCAACAGCAGCGGCGGGGACAGCAGGCAAGCAGACTGATGGTGGGCAGTGTGCGTGTGAAAGAGGAAGAACACGCCCGAGTGTGTCCAGTATGTATAAAACACAAAGCTGGACTTTGCTTTATAACGTCCGCTCTCACAATCTACGCCAACGGGAAAACGGAAAACCTATCTTATCTTCAGCCGCACCTAACTCCAAGTCAGCACGCTGGGATTAGGAAAACATTAAAGGCTTTCCTCCAACCAACAATACAAGTAGAATGTCACAGTTTATAATAACGAAATATATATATATATATATATCCAGGTTCCCTTCCCTATGGGTTCCTGCAGCTTTATGGCTGCACTACAATCAGCTGCAGGCAACAAATATACTCCTTTCTTTGGTGTGACACGTTATTTGACGAGATTTCACTCGTATGATACAACCTCATCGAATGTAAATTCTAACTCGCAACGTAACCAGAAGCACGAGGACTCCATTGAAGGCTATTAACTCCACATCAAGGCCGGGCCTTAACTGAAATTCATAACGGTTAATGAATGGGGAAAAAAAAAGAGACAAGGGAAAGCATTTACGAATTCTGGAAGAAGTGAAAAGCCTGTCTCTTCCAAAGTTTCATGTCACAGTTGTTGGGAAAGGCATGAGAGGGTGGTGAAGAGCTCCAAAGCTCCGAGGTATAAGGAAAGAAACAGTTATCAAACCGGCCCACCCTTGAGTTGCCAACGGCCACACAGTAATCAAGTGACGCAGCAGCTTGCCGTGGTCCAGCTAGAGGCTGGGGGCCCACAAGCAGCCAGTCTGTGTGTATATCAATACTATTACATAATCTCCATCCTCCCTTTATGGACTTCTGCAACTCAAAGTCTACGCTACACCCAGAAGCAGGAACAGGAAGGCCTCCTTCGAAGTGAGTCCTCTGACGAGACAGTACTATCTCAAACAGATGATGTAACAGTCTCGCAGTGTAACCCCAAGTAGGCGGAGTCCACTAAAACCTACCTATTCAACCTATCCATCTTACCCACATCATCTCATGAAGGCTTCACGCACACTCGCCTGTAAATAAAATGCGTAAATAAAAATGTACGCTCTCTCACCACTACTCTCCCAACTTACATCCCGGCGTATAAAAGTGGCACTTTAATACCTCGAAATTCCTGGAAACTCAACTAGGGGTTCCTGACGTCTTTACAGATCTCCCAGAACTTCGGCACACGGTACAGGAATGATACATTTACCGATTTCTCCATTTTTTTTTTTCCCCAAGCACATCCGATCGGGGAACCGTGTGCGTGGTAAACCTGTCGCCTCATGATGCCCCTCCACGGTACAAGCTCCTTGGTTAAGTCTGTATAGCACGGTCATGACTTCAGCACCCCCACTCTGCTCCGCTGTCACTCCACGATAAAGACATTAACGCGTGTATAACACTATAGGACTCTACTCCACAAAACGGAGGTGGCATGAAATGAAATCAGAGGTCCATCTTTCAGAAAATGTATCTTCAATCTTTCCAATCACATAATTCGTCTTCAGTGTCATCATGTTGTCAGAAACATTAGTTATCATTTATATAACTCCAATATATGTATAATACCGACTAAATATTATAATCTTGGTGTCATGCACAGATATGTCATACGCTACTGACACGATAACTAAAACTTCCTGGTTTAGCAAGTGACTCCTCATTGCCCTACATCTCTTGAGAAGAGAAAACATTTCTGATTAGTAATCCCTTTCCTCTGAGAGACAGCCAACATCAGCATGAGCCATGAGAACAACACATGGGTCCTACTGGAAAACATCGAAAACAGGTAAACACGTGAAATAAAACCGACATTCTTCCGGGTACAAACGAATCAAAAACGCAACAAACTAGAAAATCTTACTGCTAACAATACAGGAAACGTTACACGATATAATGAGAACCTTACGCAATGCATTTTACGATCGATGCCTAGCAGAATACGTAACGATATCGTTCAATACAACGTAACCAGAGCGAATAAACTGAAGAATATTCACAGGTGAACCGTGTAGTTTCGATGGGAGAAATTTACGTCCCCGAAAAATGCTGAAAATCGTCAACACTTTCGTTAAGAGTTGCATACAAAATACAGGCAAATTACAAGACAGCAGACTTGCTTGCATGTGTACCTGTAGATCGTGAACGTGCTTAGCCAAACCCAACCCAAAACAAGACTTGACCTGACCTGACCTGACCCATCGGGACCAGCCCGGTCCTTATTCGTGGCTCATAATGAACCGACACAGCCAAGCCCAATCCAGCCGGTTGGCTTTTCCTTCCTAGTCTTTGCGTATCCTTACAACGTCCTGACGTCAGCCCTATTCCAAGCAAACGTTAACCGGATTCTTCTTTAAAACCGTTCCAGACTGAGTCGTCGGGACCCAGCCGAGCGAGCCTGCCTTTGCATTACCCAACCCAGCCCACTACAGCACCACTACTAAGACCAGCCATTCATACTTCCTCCTCGTCCAGACATTCCACTGATACCTTACACCAGTGGAACGAGTTTCAAGAGGTCTGTCGTACGTGGGACTGGTTACTGACACCCCTTCACCTACTACGGCACCTAAAAAACACAACAGCTTTCACGTAAAAAAAAATATTCGTACACCGTGTTGTACTCGACAAAATATATACAGAGATAACCAGTTATCATCCACTTCGGACGATAAATAAAGTTTTTTCTAAACATTAATATCAAGCTGACAGGAAATATGCCAAGACTCTTAAGTATTGCTGGGTAAAATTTCCCAGCCTGCGGACCAGTCCTGAAGGCTTATAATGTTTGCGTAGCACGTGACTCTGCATGTCCGTACTGCTATGTGCTTCTGCAACTAACTCATCATGTCTCGTCTCCCTGTTGGCAAGAAATAGTAATCTAGGATCAAGCTGACCTTCGACTCAATGCCGTTGATGGTGCACAAGGATAGTCTTATCTACAACACGAGGAACCACATCCATTACCTTCTATGCTATCATTAGGGTACGTCCTCATTCCTGGAGACTTAACACCTGCGTGTCCACTGAACGCGGATGTGACCACACCTTCAGGAGAGTCTAAGGGCGAGCTTCGACCAGCGTGCAAAGTTTAACCATAAACTAAAAGACGTTCATTCAGTCTGAACACTTCGTTCCCCACGCTTTCCAGACTTTTCAATAGCTTCTACACTGTTCTTCTTTCTTCTTTACCCCCTATTTTTTTTCATTCAAAGCCTGGCCTCGACATGGACTTCCTCAATGACATCCTCTGACAAAAATCTTGAGTGTTTTACTGAATAAATGTAGACAATGAATGATCTTGAACATTTCCTACCTCAGCAGGAAAATTTTGTATTTATAACACCTAATAATCTTCATTCACAATCTACAAAATGCCTCTTTCCTCCCGATAAGGGGTGAAATATCCAATTCCGGTCACGGAACTTCAAGAGGTGAAGTCCCCGCGCTCACGGCGCTCATATCTCGTGACGTACGGACTGGGCAATGTACTCACCGCAACGTTCTCTGGCCACACACACCTCGCCACGTGTTGTACATACCTGGGGAGAGAGTAGAGAGCATGAGTAATGTGCCCCAAGACGCGTTCCAGCCCTCATGTGAGAACCATCACATTAAGAGAGGAACCAGCTGTATTAACGCGTCTGTTAACTCCACCTCCACAGCACCTGAACTGAACCATAACATTAGAAACACCTTCCTGCACACAGAAACAACACGGGCCACACCATCACCCTGCAAGTTAAACGTGTATCACACTCATCTACGTGTCAGTCCGGTGGGTTACTTTAATCATTCTATATACGACCAGAATTCCACAAATTGAGAAATTCCTGTAGTCTATACATACAATCTACGCTGCTTTACCGAAGCGTGTGTAACTGCAGCAGTCATCCTCTTCTCTCGAGAAAAAAAATATTTTTTCACTTGGAAAAATTAGTTAAATATTCTTACACATGGATTCTCGACAGTGAAGCTCATCTAAACAGCTCCCGCATTTAGTGAGACGTGAACCAGACCAGAACATCCTGTCTCCTGTCCACCAGCACCTAACCGCCCCCTCATCCAGCTAACCTGAGGCTACCCCCTCCTCATCCAACCCCACCACAAGTTCCCTATCATCCACCCGACTAGAGACTCTCCCTCTCATCCAGCTCACTAGAGGCTACCCCCTCCTCAGCCAACCTTATCCCAGCGGTGCCCCGCCTCACCTCAGCCGTCAGATCACCCCGCCCCGTCCCACCCATCCCCTGTGGGCGTTCGTGGACCCAACCCTCCGTCGATGATTCTGCGACCCGTGCACTTGCCAGAGGCGGCCACCACCTCGCAACCCTCACTCCTCACAGGTGTCCAACCACTCCACACCACACACACTCTGTCTCTCTCTCTACCCTCCTACACCTCTACGTTTCCCGTCCTATCTACCGACTATCTACCAGCTAAACATGGCAGAGCGACGATCCATAACCCGTGTCATATGCCCTCTGTCCTCTCCTGCCCTGCCGGCCAACATCAATCAAACAACACTTGTGTTCTGTCGAACTCGATTCTTTCAGACTATCCTATAACAGTCCACCCACACAATATACTGAGACCGTTCCTCTCCCTCCTCCCTCACACTTAACACGGCCACATCCGACGCCAGCGTCAACCATAGCCTGACTGACCCATTTTACAGCACTCCCCGTATACCAACCCACCTCCTTCGTTTGTGGCGCATTTACGCTGCGTGACCGACGGATCTTTTCGGGTCTCCTCTCTGATGCTGCCCTGCTTCTTGTGCAAGCCTTGGGAGATGAGGGTAGGAAAGCAAGACGAGCAGGGAAGGTAAACCAAAAAGAGAAAGGGGAAGGGAGGGAAAGGAGGCTAGACAGAGAGGAAAGGACGACGCGTACCACGATAACGAAGACCATGAGGATGACGCTAACAACAGAGAGAGGGAAGATAAGCGAGAGTTGGGAGAAGACGAGATGAGGGAAAGAGAATGTCTGACAAGCTGTCCAGAGTCTCAAATGTCAGTAGAAACCCGCCCCGAGAGGGAAGACTAAAGCCGAGAACGTAAAAGGTCAGTAACACGACTGCTAGAGAAAGTGAGGCTTGGGGAAGCTGTCGAGAGATCTTGTACACAAGATAAAGAGGGACTGTTTCCCCGAGGAACGCCACATGCAGTTACGCAACGCTAAGTACGTTTGCTTCTCCGCAAAGAGGGTGGAAGAGAAGAAAAATCAGAGAGCCAATCAACAGTTTAAACAACCGGCGGAAGATATTATCCCTTACGTAAACGGTAGAGCCCAAAATGTGTCGACCAGACCACCGAAAAAAAAAAAAAAATGGAGGGGTGAGTTCACACATGCAGGCGTAACAACAGACCCTGGGTCTTCATCGCATAGAAGTAAAAATAATCATCTCATTGCCATATTCAGAACGAGATCATGAAGAAGAGTAAAAAATTTATATATATATGTATTACCTTGGAGAACGAGACTACGTAACCCCCGGGGGATTAAAGACGGGAAAGGCATGATGCGAAACACGTCCATCACCATTATTACGACGGCCGAAGGAGAACCACCTGCGCCTGAGGCAAACACCTGTAGCAGCATTACCGCTGTTGGCAGACGGACGCTCCCCTAACGCTCGTTAGACACCTGTCCCAAGAGCAAACACCTGTAGAAGCATCACTGCTGTTGGTAGATGGACGCTCCCCTAACGCTCGTTAGACACCTGTCTCCAGGTGCAAACAACTGTAGCAGCATCACTGCTGTCTGCAGACAGACGCTCCCTAACGCTCGTTAGACATTTGTCCCCAAGTGCAAACACCTGTAGCAGCATCACTGCTGTTGGTAGACGGACGCTTCCTAAGGCTCGTCAGACACCTGTCCGCAGAGCGAAATACCTGTAGCAGCATCACAGTTGTAGGCAGATGAACTCTCCTCAACTCTAAGAAAGACTTACAGTGAAAAAGACTTACGCTGCAACGACAGTGGCTCGTCACTGTACTATAGCGGAACAAACCTTGGTTCATCGACGTCCCGAAAACGCAACTCAGAGAGAGAGAAAGAGAGAGAGAGAGAGAGAGAGAGAGAGAGAGAGGAGTTGCGAACCGTCTTTGTAACTAGCGCTCTAGAAACGTTGCGGACTTATGGTGAGGCTGGTGCTTTAGAAAGGATTTTTGTATAACTTGGCGCTCTGGAAACGTTGTGGACCACCGGCGAGACTGGCGCTTTAGAAACGTTGCTACGTACTACTGGCGCTCTAGAATCATTGCCAACCGTTTGTGCACTTGGCGTTGAAAAGGTGTCAATGGGCTCTGAGCTCACGCGTGTGGATCACTATCAAGCGACGGGGTTCAGTTGAAGTCTCTGGAGTCGGCCACACCTTTGCACTACCTGCTGTTCATCAACAACCATTCCCCTTTACCCACAATGCAGAGAGCCTCCTCTTCTTGCGTCACCCCATCAATAAATTATGAGAGACCTTCAAGTACACCGGATGGATATGGTTCTTGTGCATATGATGCAAATCTCGTATGCTTAAATAATATTTATAAAAGAGCACATCTCATATATTCTCATGTGTGTGTGTGTGTGTGTGTGTAATCATATCAGTTCGCTGTTTCTCGCATACCGAGGCAGCGCCAGGAACAGACGAAGAATGACCTCATTTGCTCACATCCTCTCTCTCTCTCTCTCTCCACCTGCCTTGTATAATGCACGGAAACCTGAGCCCTCCATCCACAGCCGGGCCGCACGCACACCTTCCTGTGGTTTTGCCCCGACCGCTTCGTGTATATGTGCTCGGTTCAGCATAATGGCTGCTGCACATCACCAAACCTGGCATGAACTTAGCAGATATAAATCAGGTGGTTTAATGATTGCTATCAAGAGGGAAACTAAGTTAAACTGGAAGACTATTAAGACTGAACATAAAAGAAGTTTAGGATTGGATAAAGGTTTGATTGTTAATATTGTATATATTCCCCCAGTAAATTCCAGATATGCAAGTGTTGAGTGTTTTGAAGAAATAGATAACTTTCTTTTGGATTATGCAAATAAAGTTTATTTACATTTACTTTGTGGAGATTTTAATTCACATACTGAGACTATGTTGGACTATGTTATACTTGGGGACGGTGAAGATGATTCTGATGGTGATGGTGATTTATGTGAAGTACATCACATATTACGTGAAGTGAGAGTAGCTGAGATAAGGTACAACCAAAATATAATACAAGATAGGAATTCTTATGGGAGAAACTTGGTAACATTTTGCAGTAATAATGATGTATGCATCTTTAATGGCAGACTAGATGAAGACCCTAGAGTGGGGAAACCCACAACTACACTTGGTACACTGGTAGATTATGTTATAGGATCACCAATAATGCTGAAAAATGTACAGGAATTTAGAATATTAGACTATTATCCACTGTACTCAGATATTCATTGTGGTATACATGTACAACTGAAAGTTAATATTGAGAAACTGAAGAATAATGATGAAAGTATTATACATGTGAATAACTGTAACTCACCACGGAAACGGATTGTAACAAAGGAAATTGCATATAAAACAGAAATTAATGAAAGTTATATAAAGGAGTTAATAGAGCAGATGGATTCTATATCTATTGAAGAGGTGAATTCTAGGTTAAAGAACATATTGTCTGAGCCAGCTACAAAGGTCTTCCTACCAAAAAACACAGAAATTATATTAAACAAAGTAATAATGCAAGTCTATTTGGGTATGACAGTCAGTGTTGGAGAACAAGGAAAGCCTACCATAAGGCCAGACATGATTATAACCTAAGGAGGAGTGAAGA
>JAYMFT010125437.1:0-13154 GCA_038088735.1 Panulirus argus | reverse complement strand
ACCGTCATGCACTGAGTTGTATATATGATGTAATCATCGAACTTTACGTCTCTCTCTCTCTCTCTCTCTCTCTCTCTCTCTCTCTCTCTCTCTCTCTCTCTCTCTCTCCAGAAATACAATCACTGCGAGAAGCGCTGACCTGGGGTCACGCAACCCACCAATCAGCATCGCCGAGGGGAGTTCACCTCTGCCGGGGTCACAGAAACACACAGGTCACACAGGTATGTTACGCTGGGTCGCTCAAAGGTTCACAAAAGTTGATGCAAGGTCACACACGAAGGTCACGTGAGGAAGTCACACAATGATGTCACACACGGAAGGAACTGCAGGTCACACACAAAGGTCACACAAAGAGGTCACACAAGAGACCCACACGAAGGTCAGTCAAAGAGGTCACACAAGGTTACACATGGAGATCAAACAAGAAGGAAGTTTTTCTACGGAGGTCACACAAGGAGGTCACACTCGAAGGTCACTCTAAGACTCTCACTCGAAGCTCACTCCAAGAGGTCACACAGGAAGGTCTTATACGAAGGTCACACAAGGAGGTCGCACTCGGAGGTCACACAAAGAGACAACACAAAAAGTTCACACAATGAAGTCACACAAGGAGGTCACACACACACACACACACACACACACACAGCGAGAGCGCGGCCCGCGCCTCACCTTCGAATGACACGGGTTTTGGCCAGTATTTTGCAGGATGATCTGCTTGATTACGTTAATGACGAGCCTTAGTGAAACACGCTTATATTGTTAGGGCAGAGAAGACTGCTTTAATTAGTGTAATGGAAGAGACACAGAGAGAGAGAGAGAGAGAAAGAGAGAGGGAGAGAGAATGTGTTTGGTGTGTGTGTGTGTCTGTCTGTCTGTCTTTGTTTGTCTACTTACGAGTACCTGAGACTAGATTTTAGCCAAAATGGCAGGACTATCGCGTGCGCTAACCCCAGACCTATCTTGATGGATGAAACAATTCTCGCTGCCACCTGCATTACATAATTACCTAATCTGGGTTGATCTGGGAATGATTTTAACCAAACGTCAAGTCTTCTGTTAAATGTTCCTGTAAGTGTTCCGTGCACCTTGCTTATTTCTTTTAGAAATATATTGAATAGACATTCATAGCCCCCTGGCTGGGATGTAATATATTTCTGTGTGATAAATTTTCGGTAGGTTCCACGGTATTTTTGAAGATTTAGCAACTCGATATGTTCCTTAATAAGAGACCTTCAGGTTCCATATATTTTCTTTTATACCTTCACGTTGTTGCCATACGTAGTTAATCGTATATCTTTCTCCTCTTCTTTCTAGGCTGTATAGCTCTACTTGTTCTGACCTCATGGAAGTCCATATGTTCCATCCCCTCGATTTTGCTTGTGACGTATTCATGAATTCTCTCTCAATTTGTTTCGGTGGTGACCATGCTACAGTATTCAGCTCTGCCTCTTAAACACACATTAGACACTTTCGTCAATCATTTTTCATTTTTTGTGGTGAAAGTTCTCATAATCATACCACTCATTACCTGGCTCGATAGTGACATTTCCTCATTACGTTCTCTGCATTCTAGTTCCTCATTTAGGATGACACACAGATCTTTTATATTTGTATGCCCTTTATGTCACTTTCTCTATTGGGCCTTCAGAAGGTATCTACCTACCTATTCCATAAATTATTTGTTCGAATTGGTCCTCGTTAAAATCCATCAGGTTCATTTTTTGGCCATTCGTAAATCGTGGCTACAGTTGAGGGAGGAGAAGCGAGATGGGACCCGGGCTGGGTCGGGTATGGTTTAGCAGCTGGATCTATAAGCTTTCGGGAGCCAAGGGAGTGAATGTCAGTAGTATAGAAACCCTGTCTTGATTTTGCAATTAAGAGCATTTGGAAGATTTTCGGTGTTCTTACGGCCTTTCTTAAAACGTCGTCACTCCTTTTAATCCCGGCTTTTACAAAGTATTTTAGATTACAGTGCTATTTCCCGAATGGCCAAACACCACAATTTTTATTTTTCAAATTTACGACACATATTCTTTCCTGTTTTTCGCATAGTCCTTGGTATTTGTGCACCGTCAGCACAGTGCTCTTAAAAAAAAGAAAAAAACGTTTGTTGGTGAAAGTCATAAACGTTTGCTCGTCGTGAAAAAACCGTCCGCCCGAGCGAGGGAAATGTCGGCATAGCCTTAAAAAGCCTTAATGAGAGGGGAAATCATGAACAGTCGAAAGGGAGGTATTCTTTCCAGCATCATTTGCATTCCTGGTCAACACAGTCGTCATCTGCATACAAACTGCTTTTATTTTTTGAACAGGTTGTTCAAGAGCGCCCCTGGAGGTGATTGATTATCGGGACGCGAGCCTGGACTAGGTCTTGCGTCAGGTGGTGAGGCTTAGGACGCGTGCCTGAGTGTCATACTTGAGCGTCAGGCGTCAAGCCCGGAGTGTCATGTGTCGAGAGTGACTGACAGTCGTATGTCATACTATGAGCCTCGACGACCACACCTCTTCCTCCTCCTCCTCCTCCTCACCATCACCTGTCATGACCGCTTATGCTGTTGCTACCTGCCCTCCTCATCACCGCCTGTGTGTTGGATTGCTAGTTGAGTTGTCAAGGGGAGAGAGAGTTTTGCATTCGCGTTGTTGCCTCGTCTCATAACCTCGTTGTACCCAGTCTTTACTCCTCTGTGTGTATAGACCCACACAGCCTAAGCCAGGTACCCATTCAAATCGACCAGCCTTGAGGGGAAGGATGAGCACCAGCGTTGTGGGTAGACCGAGTGCTGCGCCCAGGATTCGAACCCATGGGGGCCCGTGCTGACTCGTGGTCAGTGTCAGTGTTATGTGAGTGTGTTATCTTTTCAGTAAGTCTCGCATTTTGTCTTATGGTCTCCTGGCTACTATGCATTGCATGCACAGTCTTCCGGCTGCCATGCACTGCATGTAGAGTCTTCTGGCTGCCAAGCACTGCACGCAAAATCTCCTGGATCCCATGCATTGCACACAATCTCCTGGCTATTCTGCATTGCAGGCAGAGTCTCCTGGCTAAAGTGTTCTGCATGCAGAGTCTCCTGGCTTCAATGCACTGCATAGATACTTCCCTGAGTACTATGCACCGTACACTCGGGCAGGTCTTGCTCACCCCAAACTGCAGCACGACCTTCCGTCTCTTGTACGACTTCCTCTCACCCCTGTCCGCCGCCCCTGGTTACTCATAGCTGTTTCTTCTGCCGATCCCTTGACTTAAATCGTTTTATTATTCATCATTTCTATTTTCGGCTCTCATCTATCTACATGTCCATATCCCATCTTCCTTTGTGTCCACTCCATCTCAGTGACCCCCTCCTTTCTACATGGACTAACCATCTCGTTTCTTTTTTTTTTTTTTCCAGTCTTTCTGTATACCCACACCAAGTCAATCTTCCATCATTCTTATCATCCGCACCACTAAAGATTTCCATCCTTCTGTTTGTCTAGATCATCTGACTTCTCCTTCTCTCTATTTATTCCAAACCATCTTACAAGTCCATCTTTTTTTTTTTTTTTTGTTCGTCCTCGCATCCGCCCTCCACCTTACTGTGTGACTAGAATGCTCCAGTCCTCCATCACTCTGGATAGCAACACCACCCCAGCCCTCCATCACCCCAGTCTTCTTCCATCGTTTGCTCCCATCGACCACTTCCTTCCCACTTCTGTACGTCCCTGCAATATCATTTCCCCGTCCGTCCAGTCTCCTAACTCCCCGTTTACCTCCCACGGGAAATACCGATGGAAGGTGAGGCAGTATAACTGATTCATGCAATATGCGTGAGAGCACGAAGCCAAGGTGGGGTGAGGGGTTAGGAGGAGAGGAGGGGCGGTTGTCCCAGCTGGGAGGCTTGGTTATAGGGTTCCAGAAAGTGGGGTGGCGCTGGGGTTAACACAGGCCCGGGCCGCTGGGTGGGCGGGGTAGCAGAGGGTTGGGGAGCGTATAGGGCACAGGGCTTGTCACTGTGAGGTTGCCACAGGGTTGAACTGTGAGTAGGGGTACGTGCCAGAAAACTGGGAGGTGGAGTGGAGCACCACACGGCTGGACTGAGGTACAGATCGTAACAGTTGAGGATGACGTGATCACCTTCAGCAGTCATCATAACGAGTGCAAGGGGCAAGTAGACTGACGACTGAGAGGAACAAGATGACGCTTGTGATAAAGCTAGAGGCAAGCAGGCGAGAGTAGTACAAGGAGCCTTCTCGGGTGAGACCAGGTCTTCACAGCGTAAATGTTATACGAGGTAAAACACTGGAAGTGACAAGGAGTCTATGGAACGTCTGATTACCAGCTAGCGGCTTAAAGGCAGCAGTGGACGCCCCGCGTATAGAATATTCATAAGAGGAAATGGTTGTGGGTCGTGGGAAGGATGGATCCACCCCACGATCTGGAAGGTGGACCTGACCAACGCACAAAGCGCCATCACTCGCGTCGTTTGAGTCGCCGCTGTGTTTGCGACGGCGTTGTCTCTTGGCACACGAGCTCTCAGGTTCGGTTAATTCTCTTTTTCATTTAGTAAAATCCACGGACAACAGACCGAATTAGCCGTCCGGTCTCTAAAGATCTGATGGCCAGAAACGAGAGTAAAGACGCCACACGCCACTGGGACGAACAAGACCAACTTGGTCTTCCTGAACTAGGGGCAAACTTTGCTGGAACACCACCTCTCCCGAGAGACTCCGCTAGCATGCTGGCCACCACCTGCACCTCTCCCCGTACTTCTCTAGCTCCAAGTACTGAAAATATAGACGACCATCAAGGTCCATAAGAGGCGGCTGGTGATAAAGAATGACAAGAGAATGGCTTCGTCTTCACTCTCTCGTGCGTCCATTATAACTAGAGAACCTTCATAACCCATTATAAACTCTGGTAAGCATTCCTCAAACATTTATTTTACCTCGAATTACAGATGAATCTTTTATGACAGCTTTTAGTAGAGGAAGGATGTTGTAAGTAGGATGTTATCCACAATGTGTTCTCCTGAAGATGAGAGTATCTCAGAAAAACACAAGACAGTGTGGAACCCCTTAACGGAGGTGTGGATTCTAGTAACGTGCGTGTCAAGCCTGGTAACATCGATATGGAACTTGGTTACGATAGTGTCGAGCCTAATAACGCGATTGTAACATCAAGTATCTTAAAGTCTAGAGCCAGGTAACGAGAGCCCGGAGTTCGCTGACGAAGATGTAGAGCTCACACAGGTGAAAAGCCTGTTAACAAGGGCGTATAACCAGGTGATGAGGCTGTGGGTACCAGTAACAAGTATACAGATTATAGTAACAAGGGTGTAGGACCTTATATGGAGGATGTTGGGCCTAGTAACAAGGATGTAGAGCCTGGTAATGATGGTGTGGAAACAAGTAACAAATATATAGAGCCTTGTAAAGAGGGTGCGGGGCCTTGTAACGAGGGTGTAGGGCCTGGTAACACAGGTGTTAACCCTGGTAACGAGGACGTAAAGCCTGAGACCCAGGTAGAAGAGCCTGGTATAGAGCTTCTTTACGAAGTCTTGAGAGCTTTATAGTGCAGGTAAAGAGCCTGGTAACGAAGGTAGCAGGCCCAATATCTTAGTTTTAGAGCGAAGTATAAGGACGGATCGAGCCAGGAAACAAAATATTGAGTCGAGTTCCATAGAGCTTATGCTCTAACTTAACAAAGAGCTCAACAACGATGAACAAGGTATAGAGCGAGTTCGCTCGAGAGTACAGAGCTTTGTATAAACGGCGTAGGAAGCTCTCGTGAGGAAATTTAAATAACACGCAAAGTATATAGAGCTGGGTCGCTCGCGGTATAGAGCTTGGCAAAGACCTTATATATATATAGTCTTGAAAACGGGAAGAATCTGCCTGTGGCACAGATTTCAATGAATATACAATTACCTGTCGGGGAAGTTGGCAACCCAATATTCTACTGTCACCACCAGAGGGAGGGATTGGCTCTCCTTGGGATTGGCCAGGAATGGGAATATCCGGGAACGGGAATACTCGAGACCGAGAGGCAGCGTGATATTCCGTATCGTGTCGTGGCAATATTCGACGATGGGTGGCGCTGTACCCCCCCTCCAACGATGGGTGGCGCTGTACCCCCCTCCAACGATGGGTGGCGCTGTACCCCCCTCCAACGATGGGTGGCGCTGTACCCCCTCCAACGATGGGTGGCGCTGTACCCCCTCCAACGATGTGAAGTAAAGTTAATACATCCCTTGAGACACAGTCCACCGTAATCTTTAACCTCTTGCATCCAAAACATATCGTTTTTCGGGTTCCCTTTCGAGAAATCGTCTCGAAACTTGAATAATTTTTGGTGTAACTTGCGCCATCTTCTTCGCTACACCTGTCGCTGCCACATCTACATTGGACAGAAACCCCGAGATGGTATGTCGTCATGTGCCCAGTTCATCTACCAGACCCGAGTGGAGGATGAACAGCCAAGTTGGCTGTGGGAAGACTGCCCTGCCCAGGCGGGCCAACATGTGATTTCTTAGTAAGGATGATGAATAGCTGGGTTGGCTTTGAACCAACTGTCCCGTCCAGGATTTGAACCCGGGTGGGTCAATATGTGATTCCATAGAAAGGATGAATAGCTGGATTGTCTGTGAGCCGACAGCCCTCTCCAGGATTCGAACCCGAGCGGGCTAGCTTGAGATTTCATTCCTAGCGATGCTAGCCACTGTACCACGGTGGCTCAAACCTATTTTTTTCTATTGTACTATTTGACGGAAAGATTTGTTTCCTAGTATTGCTGATGCTGTTCTTCGTCAAGCATATTTTTTTGCCAAGAACATCATGCATTCGGTTAAATTGCTATATTGACCTCAAATACAACTTTAATCACTAAGATGGAGATATTGACTGCAATATTGCTTGTCTAAAATTGCTTTATCTTGAAGACCACACGTTTATTTCATGCCTTTGTTACCCTGATTGGAACCATCAGTACAGCCACAACTAATGCTAAAATACGCTCCAGCAACAGAATGAATTTTCAGCAGCAGTCTTGCAGCGCTATGGACAAGAATGATATCCGTAACTCAATAGAAGTTTAATGGTTAGACTTTGTAATAGCCTCTCCTAAAAGAGGATCAGCGTCTTCCGTTCTCTCTATGGAACAAAATCATAGAAAACGGTTTGAAAACGAGTGACAGATTCTCTTCTTTTTAGACTTTATACAACCGAATCGGCGGCGGGGACGACGTCCCTGGCCGATGATGTACATATTTGATGACCTCCCGCCAATAATGAAGCGGAGGGAGGAGGTAAGTGGCCGGAGCAGCTGATGCTCCGCCAGTAACGACGTTAGAACAGGCCTGTTAGCTGGGTTTCGACTCGATTATGACGTCAGCCGCACGGGAAATAATCACATCAGGATTGATTGCGTTTTGTGGAATTCGAGAACACTACGGTTTTAGCGTCCAGCCCCACGGCTTAAGCTGATAAAGGTGTTGAGTGCCGTCGATAAATGCATCGGAGTCGTCCTTCACCCGCCCGTCACAGCCAAGCCGTCCGCCCGTCTGTTGCTTTCGTGAGGCAGAACCTGATTATCAAAATGTCTCTTCGTCCGCTTCAAAGATGGTAATAGAGGATACGTTCCCTCATTTTCTTTCCTAATGCCTGGATTTAACCTGTCTCTAATTTGTCCCTTTCCTTTGTCCATGGACACCTGGTTTCTGTTTGGATAGTGTGTGGGCATAATCTGTCTTTTTGGATAGACCATCGTCACCATCCGTCTCTTTCGTTAGTCTTTGGGCATCAGCTGTCACCCTGATTAGTCTATGGGTACCAGCTGTCCTTTTGGTTAGTCATTGGGCATCAGGCGTCATTTTGGTTAGACTGCGAAAATTGTTGTCCATCTAGTTAGTCTACTGGATCCAGCTGTCCCTCTCGTTTAGTCTGTAGGCACTAACTGTCCTTTTGGTTTGTCTTTGGGCATCAATTGTCCATTTGGTTGGTCTACTGGCACCAGCTGTTCCTTTGGTTAGTCTGTAGGCACACTGTTCCTTTAGTTGCCTAGTATTTGGGGACCAATAGTCACTTTGGTCAGTCTGTGGGCACTAACTGTCCCTTTGGCCAGTCTGTGAACACCAGATGTCCCCTTGGTTAGTCTTGATGCACCAGCTGTCCCCTTGGTTGGTCTGGAGGCACCACCTGTCCCTTTGGTTAGTCTGTGGGAACCATCTGCCTCTATTGTCAGTCATCGGACGCCATCTACTTCCGTGATCGGATTATTCGGAACCAACAACTTCCATCCTTTGTACTGTCAACACCACAGCCCCCAACATCATCGCTGCTCCATTTTTCGGGCTGTAGCAACTATCCTTCTCCATGGCAACGAGCACCAATTACGTCGTTACTATCGAATTGCTTGGCACCAGCTAACCCCTACTGCAGGTTCCAGTTAGAGACATAAGTCGCGCATCATCTACAATCACGTTCAGGTTGTGGACACCTAAGTTACCCTGCAGCGTAGTACGGTGAGCATTGCTTGCTTCCACCACTGGGTGACTGGGAGTACCAGTCGCCTTCAGAGCCGACTTCTGCACGCTAGCTACCTCCGCCTCTCGACTTTGGTGAACAGTTAGTCACTCCCATAGTCAAATGTCTTGGACGTCTCCGTCGTCCTTGTTTCTAAGATAAACAGATAAAACGGTGGATACTTTTAAAAGTAGATAATATAGAAAGACATATGAAATGTATAAGAATGAATGTGTGTTTAAATATACAGTTGGACAGAGGGAGATCAATGGATGAAAGACAGTGGGAGATAGAGACAAGAATCGATAACGAGACGATCTCCATGCCCCATCCACTGTTTCGTTATCTCTGTATCTCTATCTCTCTTTCACAAATAATAATCAAATCATCCTTATGTCCCCAACGCTCACAGTCTTGTACCATTTTCCCCAAAAAATAATCTTATCCCATCCCTTACCACCAGGTCTTACTGCGCCACACACACTCTCTCTCTCTGTACTCCTTACCTGCCGGCACTGTCTCACTTCACCTCATTATTCTCAGCCCCAAGTGTGGCCTAGCTCGCACAGTCTTCAGAAAACGGCGCATCATTCCTGGAACTCTTTTTTCAACCCTCCTTCGGCACGTAATCCTCTTTCATGAGTAATGGCCGGAAATAGAACCCTTAACATACACCAGCCTTATAGTTATTTTTATTTTTCTACCACTTGCCCCAACGACGACCTTTCTTGACGACCTCCGTGGACGACCTCACGAAGTTTCCTGCCCTGGGATGCTCTCCTCTCCTCACACACGCGGCCGTTCTATCTGTATTCTGAAATCTCCTCATGCTCAAGGGCCCCCACAAGTTCCTATATTCGTTCTGTCTGTCTCCATCTTCAGGCCATTTCAGATCTTCTCTACTCCGCTTCTGACCCCTTTAGGTTTCGCCAGCTGGCGTCCTCAGTGCTCGTCATGGTATGATTTTTCAATATGCGTGTTTCATTGAGTATTTGAGTGAGAGACGGGGCGAATGTCTCCCGGACCTGCTCGGGTTCAGAGTCCTGGGGTAGGCGTAAATTCAGCAGCGATGCTGGAGAGAAGATTAAGACGACCTGAGATCGGCAAGAAGGCCGTCAGGTGCTGGAGAACCATCTCCTGAAGGAGCCGCGTGGACAGAACTTCCAAGTCATACTTGGGGGTCCCTTGGAGTCCAGACACATTGGCTGCCCGGACTTAGAACGAAGCACAGGAATCTGTATGATAACACTGGGAGTTCCGGGACTTATTAGAACAGGGCTTTCCAGGATTCAGGATGAAATGCGGGCGGAGTCCTTCAGGCTGACAAACTGGAACTTCCAAGATCCATGCAGGGAATTCCAGGTTCCAGGATAGTAGGATGGGCGGTGAAAGCCTTTAGAATGATAAACAAACTTATTCATACTCATCTTCGGCTCGTATCCAGTATGTTAAAGTGAAATGTTTACTTCTACACTTAAAATGTACCTTTTACTTCACTGGACACTGAAAATTGATTCGTCAAGTGAGGTTTAAGTCTCCAACCACACCATTTCCATGTACAGTGCGTTCCCACTGCTTCCGATCCCTAGTTACCTGCTCTTTCATCACCTTATCAGTTCTCTCGCTACACTTATCCACCTCAACCACGGTCTTCCTGCCCTCCTTGTACCTCCAACTCTTATATATCTTATTTATCGACTTGACCAACCTATCATCTACCACACGTCCTACTTAATCATATCCTAACACTTCCAGGCAAAAAGGAAGGGATAAAGTTAAAAAAACATATATATTTCAAGTAACTTTAATGTCATTCGTGGTGTCCTACCTGAAGGTAACAGCCAGACGTGACATCTATACCCGTAAGCTTCTCTTTCTTCATAAGCTCTCCTCCAGATGATGCCTGGGAAGTCGCATATCAGTTTATCTCAGTCTTGTGTGACTATCATTAGTGCCTTACGGGGAAAGAGTTTCGTAGTCGTGTTGTCCAGTCTCTAGACCTTGTATATATACGTACCATGTCTTTACTCCTCTATGTATATGCACACACACGCCAGCCGAAGCCAAGAAAGGCTAAGGAGATTGGACGATCACTTTCAGCCAATACTCTTGGAGTGTCTCTCCTTCTATCGCTGGTGAGATTTCCATTGAGTCTGCTCCTCGACGATGGCCATTTGCAAGAACAAAGTGTAGAGGAAGTATCACCTGTATTGAGTTTGTTTTTGGCTCTCGAGTTTACATGTGAAATATAGAACTTCCAGGGCAAATGTTGGATGTCCTGCCCTCACATATGTAGCAGCAGAATTAAAGCATGGGAGGTGAAAGGTGATTAACAGGCAGTGAGGGAGTATTCGTAGCCTAAACACCTTACTCCAGTCGTCAAGTGTTTAGGGACATGAGCTGTATAATCCTCTTAGGACGACAGTACGACCCGTGGGTGTTATGTAGGGCCCTTTCACCTGGTCAGAGACCACGCCTTCGTAGCCATGGGTCGTATCTCGTGCTTCCAGGGTCGTACCGTCGTCTTGAAGGAATTAGGAAACCACGATTCGAAAGGAAGAAGAAATTAACTGTAAAATCCAAATCGTTTTTTGTGTCATTTCATTACTGTCACCGTATGGTATGTGGCTACAGGCGACTGTCCTCCACAGGTGTCGCTTAGGCATGCCGGTCGAGGCGATAGTAGGTGGATGACTCTTTCTGAACCTTACTTGTCACTCTGGATTAATATGATTAATATGGGGCGTTCTTTTAAAACTATTAATATTCGGATGTGACGTTGGCTTAGGGTTTTATCGTAAAACTATTGATCAGGAAGCCAGTTCACCCACTCTTTTATTTTCTCACTCACTCGCAATGATTCACTCACTCATATACTCCTTTTTTATTCGTTCGTGCTCATTCACTCGATTGTTACCAGTCACTCTTAGGGATCCTCATAATCTCCTCTCTCTCTCTCTCTCTCTCTCTCTCTCTCTCTCTCTCTCTCTCTCTCTCTCTCTCGTGTCGAAGAGGGCAAAGAGAAAATGCAAGAAAACTCGAAATTAATCTGAACTGATTTGAACAATTGAATCATGGGAAGACTTGCGGTACAGCACTTGCACCTTACGGGGAAAGAGCTGCATTGTCGAGCCAAGGAATGAGTGGGGAAGGTTAGAGAGAAATACCACGAAGAGAGAGACAGAAAACTCGTTATGAAAATGCTCCATGTACACTTAAGGAGCATAGGAGCTTGTGCTGTATGGTCACAAGCAAGACGAGATGAAATCGGTAAATTGGAAAGATTTCAGGAGCACTTCAAAGGCGAAATCGTGGGAATATGAGGCAAATGGAGTGTCATAAAATGTTAAAACAGACGAGATGCGTGATGATCTGTGCATGGCAACGAGACTGCAGGAGTCAAGGAGAAGGAGCTTCAGCCGAAAGTAACACAACAAAGAAGGAACAGGAGAATTAATTCTGACGTAGTCCCTTGGAGTATACCACAAAGATATCAAAGAATATGCACACACACACACACACACACACACACACACACGAGATCACAGCAAAAAAGATTGAAAAGTTTGAACACGTCCTGCCAAGTAGAATGTAAAAATTTAGTGGACTAATAACACAGAAATCATGAAAAAGAAGTGTGGATAAATGGTTTAAGAACGGTCCCAGATGAACCCCAGATTGACATCTAGGCATCGTGCGTGCCAGCAGATAAGAACAGCATTGTCAAGCAAGACAAGTTGGTGAGTGCGACGCACTAAGCTCTTGCCTAAAGGTAAAATTTGCCGGAGGTACTTGTACGCTCGTAAGTCCTCTCCAAATGCCGCTGAAAGACCTCTTCTACTTTTTTTGGGGGGAGGGTTGATTGTATGGTTGGAGGAAGGGCTTGTACAAGGGAAGGTGCAGTGGAATAGAAGATATCCCTAGAGTGTAAATGTTGTCGTTTAGGCGTGTAGGTTTTGCTAGTGTGTGTGAATGGCTTGCTGGACACGTATTGTTGCTGCCTTATTCATACAAAACCCGGCGTCTAGACTGGGTGTGTGTGCGGTTGACGTTGCTGCTTGTTTGGTTTAGGGAGGGAATTAGCAAAGCTAAGCGAGCTATTGTTCACTGTGTTTAGCGCTGGGTGGCTGAGGCTTGTCCCCAAGCCTTCGGCAGGAACTAAGTTGTGTTCCATATTAGTGCTGACGTCGAGGTCTTGAGTCTAGCTATGATTAGTATCTTCGTCTGTTTTCCAGTTTCCGCCATATGTGTTGCGCCACTTTTGGCGTTCCCTCCACACCCCTTTCCTCCCTCTATCCACCCCCTAGTGAGCCTTTCCACTCCCAAGGGCATCCCCCCTCCTCTCCTCCATCAGCTGTCCCTGCTCCCTTCCTCTCTGGACCCCTCCCAAGCCAGTTATGGTCACCGGTCATTAGTGCGGCGGGTCAGGCCTCTGGTGGTCACGTCCGTCCCTCTCATTTTTTAGATCACCAACTTTGGTCGAGTCCTGCCCTCCCATTATCTTCCCTCTGGCTGTCATTGACCCATGATGTATCTGCCAGACGCTTGTATGTATGGGGGATATAGATGATTGGAGAGGTAGACAGATAAGTGGATAGGATATATATATATATATATATATATATATATATATATATAAAAGAGGTCACAGTGTTGCGCAT
>JAYMFT010125436.1:0-27241 GCA_038088735.1 Panulirus argus | reverse complement strand
CTGGGTTGACTGTGGACCGACTGCCGCAACCAGGATTCGAACCTATGCGCTCGACCCTGAGCGGCCCGTGAATGCGTCACGGTCAGGAACGCTAACCGCTACACCATGGTATTCCTAAAGGTCTTGATCAGTGTACTCTGTAACGGTACTGCTGGAGGTATAGAATAGGATGTTCAGGAATGGTACTGTTAGAGGTCTTGATCATGTTACTCAGTAATGGTAGTGCTGAAGGTTTTCTTCAGAGTTCTTAGTAATTGTACTGATGGAGAACTATGATGATGATGCTCAGGAATGGTATTGCTGGAGATCTTCATTATGATGCGCAGTATTGGTACTGCTGGACGTCTTGTTCCTTATGCTCACCAGTGGTAATGCTTGAGGTAGTGATCGTGATATTCAGTAATGGTACTGCTGGAGGCCTTGATCACGATTCTTAGGAATGGGATTGCTGGAGGTGTTGATCATGATGCTCTGTAATGGTACTGCTGGAGGTCTTCATCATAATGTTCTGTAATGGTACGGGTGGAGGTCTTGATCTTGTTGCTTATTAATGGTACTGTTGGAAGTCTTCATCATGCTGCTCGGGAATGGTGCTGCTGGAGGTATAGATTTTAATGATCTGCAATGGTAATGCTGGAGGTCTTGAATTAGAAGATCATAAATGGCACTGCTGAGGTTCTTGATCAAGATATTCAGTAATGGTAGTGCTGGAGGTCTTGATCATGGTACTCAGTAATGGTCCTGCTATAGGTCTTGATCATGATGCTCATAAATGGTAATAACATGTTTTCATCAAGATGCTCTGTAATGGTACTGCTGGTGATCTTAATCATGATGTTTTGTAATGGCAGATCTGGAGGTCTTTATCATGATGCTCAGTAATGGTATTCCAGGTGGTCATGATTATGATGCTCAATAAAGGTACCTCTGGAAAGCTTGATCATTATGCTCAGTAATGGTATCGCTGGAGGAATTGTATATGATACTCACTAATGGTACTGCTGAAAGTCTTGATCATGATACGCACTAATTATAGAGCTGGAGGTCTTCATCACGATGCTCAGGAGTGAGACTGCTGGAAGTCTTGATCATGAAAATCTCTAATGGTACTGCTGGAGGTCTTGATCATGCTGCTGTGTAAAGGTACTGCTGAGGTCTTGATCATGGTGCTCAGTAAGTCTTCATCATGTTAGTCAGGAATAGTTCTGCCGTAGGTACTGATTATGATGCTCTGCATTGGTAATGCAGGAGGTCTTGATCATGAGGGTCATTAACTGTACTGCTGAAGTTCTTAATTATGATGTTCAGTATTTGTACCGCTAGAGGTCTTGAGCATGATGCTCATTGATGGTACTCCTGGAGATCTTGTCCATGATGCTCAGTAATTATGCTGCTGGAGGTCATGATCACGATGTTCAGTAATGGTCTGGTGATGGTCTCCAGCAGGATGCTTATGAATGGTAATTCTGGAGGTTTTGATTATCAAGCTCAGCAACGGTAAAGCTGCAGGTTTTGATCAAGATGTTGAGTAATGGTACTACTGGATGTCTTGATTATGATGCTCAGGAATGGGAATGCTAGAGGTCTTGATCATGATGCTCTTTAATGGTACTGCTGGAGGTCGTCATACTGATGATCTGTAATTGTGCTGCTGGAGGTCTTGATCATGTTGCTCAGTAATGGTACTGCTGGAAGTCCTCATCATGCTAGTCAGGAATGGTAATGCCGGAGGTCTTGATCATGATAATCACTAATGGTACATCTGAAGGTTTTGATGAGGATGGTAAGTAATGATACTGCTGGAGCTCTTGGTCCTGATGCGCAGCAATGGTATTGCTGGATATGTGCATCAGGATGCTCAGTAATGGTACGGCTGGAGGTGTTGATTATCATGCTCAGCAATGGGAGTCCTGGAGGTCGTGATCAAGATGTTCAGTAATGGTACTGCTGTAGGTCCCGACTACGATGCTCAAGAATTGGACCGCTGAAGGTGTTAATCATGATGCTATGTAATGATACTGCAAGAGGTCTTCATCATTCTGCTCAGTAATGGTATTGCTGAAAGTCTTCATCATGCTGCTCATCAGTGGTACTGCTGGATGTATTGATTATGTTGTTCTGCAACGGTAATGCTGGAGGTCTTGATCATTGGGGTCATTAATGGTACTGCTGAAGTTCTTGATCATAATGTTCAGTAACTGTACCGCTGAAGGTCTAGAGCATGATGCTCAGTAGTGGTACTCCTAGAGGTCTTGCTCATGATGCTTAGTAATTGTGCTGCTGGAGTTCATGCTTATGACGCTCAGTAATGGTAATGGTGACGGTCTCCACCAAGATGGTCAGTAATAGTACTGCTAAAGCTTTTAATCACGATACTCAGTAATGGTTTTGCTGAAGGTTTTGATCAGTGTACAAGAAATTGCCACTGCTGGATATCTTGATCACGATGCTTTGGAAAGGTACTGCTGGAGGTCTTCATCATTCTGCTCAGTAGTGGTACTGCTGGAGGTCTTGATCATGATGATCAGGAATGGGACTGTTGTAGGTTTTAATCATGACACTCAGTAATGGTGCTACCGAAGGTTTTGATCAAGGTACTAATAACTGGTACTGCTGGAGATCTTGATCATGATGCGCAGCAATGGTACTGCTGGAGATCGTCATCATGATGCTCAGTAATGGTACTGCTGGAGGTCTCGATCACGATTCTCAGGAATGGGACTGTTGTAGGTTTTAATCATGATGTTCTTGAATGGTATTGATGGATATCTTCATCATGATGCTCTGTAATGGTACGGCTGGTGGTCTTGATTATGTTGCCCAGGAATGGTAGTATTTGAAGTTTTTATCATGCTGCTCAGGAATGATACTGCTGGATGTAGTGATTATGATCCTCTGCAACGGTAATGCTGGAGGTCTTGATCATGAGGGTCATTAATGGTACTACTGAAGTTGTTGATCATGATAATCAGTAAATGTTCTTTGTCTTGTTCATGATACTCAGTAATGGTACTGCTAGAGGTCTTCATCATGATGCTCAGTAATGGTAATGCTGGAAGTCTTGATCATGATGCTCAGTAATGGTACTGCTGGAGGTTTTTATCATGATGCTCAGCATTGGTACTCTTGGAGGTCTTTTTCATGATGCTGAGTAACGGTGCTGCTGGAGGTCTTGATCATGATGCTCGTTAATGGTACTGGTGATGGTCTTCACCATAATGGTCAGTAATTGTACTGCTGGAGGTCTTGATCATGATGCTCTATAATGATAATGCTGGAATGGTTGATCTTGATACTCAGGAATGGTACTGCTAGAGGTTTTGATTACGATGCTCAGGAATGGGACTGTTGGAGGTCTTCATAATGATGCTCTGTAATGGTATGGCTGGAGGTCTTGGTTATATTCCTCAGTAATGGTACTTCTAGAAGTCTCCTCATGCTGCTCAGGAATGGTACTGCTGATGGTATTGATTACGATGCTCTGCAGCGGTAATGTAAGACATCTTGATCTTGAGGGTCATTAATGGTACTGTTGAAGTTCTTGATCATGATGTTCAGTAATGGTACTGCTGGAAGTCTTGAAGATGCTCAGTAATGGTACTCCTGGAGGTCTTGTTCATGCTGCTCAGTAGTGGTACTGCTGGAGGATATGATCATGATGCTCAGAAATGGTACTGGCGATGGTCTCCAGCATGAGGGTCAGTTTTACTACGGATGGAAGTCTGAATCATGATACTCTGCAATGGTAATGCTGGAAGTCTTGACCATGATGGTCAGTATTGAAACTGCTAGACGACTTGATCACGATACTCAGGAATGGGACTGCTTAAGTTCTTGATCATGATTCTCTGTAGTGGTACTACTAAAGGTCTACATCATGATGCTCAGTAATGGTACTGCTGGTGATCCTGATCATGATACTGAGAAATGGTAATGGTGATGGTGTCCACCATGAGTGTCAGTTATAATACGGCTGAAGTTCTGAATCATGATGTTCTGCAATTGTAATGCTGGAAGTCTTGATCATAATACTCATAATGGTAGAGCTAGAGGTCTTGATTTTCATACTCAGCATTGGTACTGCAGAAGGTGTTGATCAGGGTACACATTAATCGTACTGCTGAAGGTTTTGATTATGATGCTCAAGAATGGTACTGCTAGAGGTCTTGACTGTGATACTCAGCAATGGTTTTGCTGATGGTTTTGATCAGGGTATTAAGAAATGGTACTGCTGGAGATCTTGATCATGATGCACAGTAATGGAGCTGCTGGAGGTTTTTATCATCATGATGAGCAATGATAATATTAGTTGGAGGACTAGACCATGATGTTTAGTAACGTTACCGCTGGAGAGTTTGATTATGGTGCTTAGTAATGGTACTGCTGGAGGTCCTGATCATGATGCTCAGAACTAGTACTGTTAGAGGTCTTGATCATGAAGCTCAGTGATGTTACTGCTAGAGGTCTTTATTACGATGCTCAGGAATGGGACTGCTGGATGTCTTGATCATGATTCTCTGTAATGGTACTTGTGGAGGTCTTCATCATGATGCGCTGTAATGATACCGCTGAAGGTCTGGATTATTTTGCTCATAAATGGTACTGCTGGAAGTCTATATGATACTGCTCTGGAATGGTACTGCTGGATGTATTGATTATGATCTCTGCAACGGTAATGCTGGAGGTCTTGATCATGAGTGTCATTAATGGTACTGCTGAAGATTTTGATCATGGTGTTCAGTAATGGTACTGTTTGAGGTCTTCATCATGATGCTCGGTAATGGTAATTATGGAGGCCTTGTTCATGATACTCGGTAATAGTACTAGTGATGGTCTCCACCTTGAAGGTCAGTAATAGTACTGCTAGAGGTTTCAATCCTAATGCTCTTTTATGGTAATGCTAGAAGCCTTGATCATGATACTCAGTAATGGTATTGCTAGAGATCTTGATCATGATACTCAGTAATGGTACTGCTAAAGGTCTGGATCAGAGTACTCAGTAATGGTACTGCTAGAGGTCTTGGTCATGATACTCAGTTATGGTTTTGTTGAAGGTTTTGATCAGGGTAATAAAAATTGGCATTGCTACAGATCTTGATCATGATGCTCAGAAATGGTACTTTTTGAGGTCTTCATGATGATTGTCAGTAATCGCAATCCTGGAGGCCTTGATCATCATGATAAGCAATGGTAATACTGGAGGGCTTGATCATGATGCTCAATAATGGTACCGCTGGAGGTATTGTTTATGATACTCACTAATGGTACTGCTGCAAGTCTTGATCATGATGCTCAATAATTGCACAGCTGGAGGTCTTCATCACGATGCTCAGGAGTGGCACTGCTGGAAGTCTTGATCATGATGCTCTGTAAAGGTACTGGTGAGGTCTTGATCATGGTGCTCAGTAAGTCTTTATCATGCTGGTCAGGAATAGTTCTGCTGGAGGTACTGATTATGATGGTCTACAGGAGGTCTTGATCATAAGGGTCATTAATTGTACTGCTGAAGTTTTTGATCATGATGTTCAGTAATTGTACTGCTGGAGGTCTTGAGCATGATGCTTAGTAATGGAACTCTTGGAGGTCTTGTCCATGATGCTCTGTAATTATACTGCTGGAGGTCATGATCATGATGCTCAGTAATGGTACTGGTGATGGTCTCCACCATGATGGTGAATAACAGTACTGCTGGAGGTCTTGATCATCATGCTCAGCAGTGGTAATTCTGGAGGTCTTGATCATCATGCTCAGCAATGGTAAAGCTGCAGGTTTTGATCAAGATGTTCTATAATGGTATGGCTGGTGGTCTTGATCATGTTGGTCAATAATGGTACTGTTGGAAGTCCATATCATGCTGCTTATAATGGGAGCTCTGGAGATATTAATTATGATGATATGCAATGGTAATGCAGGAGGTCTTGAACATGCGACTCATTAATGGTACAACTGAAGCTTTTGATCATGATATTCAGTAATGGTGCTGCTGGAGGTCTTCATCATGATGATCAGTAATGGTACTCCTGGAGGTCTTGTTCAAGATGCTCTGTAATGATACTGCTGGAGGTCATGATCCTCATGCTTAGTAATGGAACTGGTGATGGTCTTCAACTTGATGGAAATGCTGGAGATCTTGATGATGATGATCAGTAATGGTACTGCTGGAGGTCTTGATCATGATGCTCTCTATGGGTACTGCTGGAGGTCTTGATCACGATGCTCAGGAATGGGACTGCTGGAGGTCTTGATCATGATGCTCAGCAATGGTATTGCTGGAGGCTTTGATCATGATGCTCTGAAATGGTATGGCTGGCGGTCTTGATCATGTTGCTCAATAATGGTATTGCAGGAAGTCCTCATCATGCTGCTCATAATGATAGTGCTGGAGTTATCAATTATGATTATCTGCAATTGTAATGCAGAAGATCTTGATCAGAGTGTCATTAATGGTAGTGTTGGAGGTCATGATCATGATGATCAGTAACTGTACTACTGGAGGTCTTGTTCAACATGCTCTGTAATGGTACTGTTGGAGGTTATGATCATGATGCTCAGTTATGGAACTTTTGATGGTCTTCAACATGATGGTCAGCAATAGTACTGCTTGATGATTTGATCATGATGCTCTCTACTGGTGTTGCTGGAAGTCTGCTAGAAGGCCTTGATCTTGATACACAGTATTGGCACTGCTGAAGGTTTTGTTCAGGGTACTAAGTAATGGGACTGCTGGAGATCTTGATAATGATGCGCAGAATTGGTACCATTGGAAGTCTTGATCATGATGCTCATTAATGGTATTGCTGGATATAATAATCATGATGTTCAGTAATGGTACTCCTAGAGGTATTTTAATGATTCTCAATAATCTTATTGCTGGAGGATTTGATCATGATGCTTAGTAGTGGTGCTCCTGGAGGCATAGATCATGAAGCTTGATAATGGTACCGTTGGAGGTCTTAATCATGAAGCTCACTAATGGTACTGCTGGAGGTATTGTTCATGACGCTCAGTTATGGTACTCCTGGAGGTCTAGCTAATGGTGTTCAGTAATGGCACTACAGAAGGATTTTATCATGCTGCACAGGAATGGTAATGCTAGGGTTCATGATCATGATATTTAGTAATGGTAACGCTAGAGGTCTTTATCATGATGATTAGGAATGGTTCTACTATAATTCTTGATTATGATGCTTAGTAATGGTACTGTTTAACTTCTTGATCATGATGCTCGGCAATGGTGCCAGTAAATATCTTGATCATGATACTCAGTAGTGGAACTAGAGGAGGTCTCGATTATGATACTCAGTTATAGTACAGCTGATTGTTTTCTTCAGGGTACAAAGTAAAAGTTTTGCTGGAGGAATTGATCATGATGCTCAGTAATGGTAATCCGGAAGGTTTTGCTCATGATGCTCATTAGTGGTACTGTTCAAGGTCTTGATCATGATGCTCAGCAATGGTAATGCGGGGGTCTTGATCATGATGCTCAGTAACGGTACCGCTGTAGGTCTTTATCATGAAGATCAGTAATGGTTGTGTTATAGGTCTTAGTAATGATGTTCAGTAATAGTACTGTTGGAGTTCTTGAGCATGATGCTTAGTAATGGCACTAAAAGACGTCTTGATCTTGATACTCAGTAATGATACTGGTGGAGGTCTCGATTATGACAATCAGTTATGGTACAGCTGAATGTTTTCACCAGGGTACTAAATAATGGCATTGTTAGAGATCTTGATCATGATGCTCAGCAATGGTACTGCTAGAGGTCTTGATCATGATGTTTAGTAATGGTGCTGGTGGAGATCTTGATCATCATGCTCAGCAACGGTAACGCTGGAGGTCTTCATCACAATACTCAGTAATGGTATTGCTGGAGGTCTTCATTATGATGCTCTGCATTGGAACTGCTAGAGGTCTTCATGTTGCTTAGTAATGTTGTTGCTGGAGGTCTTGATTATGATGCTTAATAATGGTGGTCCTGGAGGCATAGATCATGATGCTCAGAACTGGTACCGCTGGAGGTCTTGATCACGATGCTCACTAATGGTACTGCTGGATATAATGATCATGATGCTCAGAAATGGTACTCCTGGAGGTCTTTTCCTGAGGCTCAGTAATAGTACTGCTGGAGGTATTCATCTTCATGCTCAGCAATGTCACCGTTGGAGGTCTTGATCATTATGCTCAGCAATGGTAATGCTGGAAATCTTGATCATGATGATCAGTAATGGTACCGCTGGAGGTCCTGATCACTATGCTCTGTAATGGTACTGCTATAGGTATTGATCATTATACTTTGTAATAGTAATGCTTGAGGTCTTCATTCTGATGCTCAGCAATGGTATTGCTGGAGGTCTTCATATTGATGCACAGTAATTGTACTGTTGAAGGTGTTGATCATCATACTTAGCAAAGGTAACGCTGGAGGTCTTGATCATGATGTTTAGTAACGGTAATGCTGGAGATCTTGTTCAATGATGTTCAGTAATGGTACTGCTGGAGGTCTTCATCACGATGCTAAGGAACTGGACTACTGAGGGTCTTGATCATGATGTTCAGCAATGGAACTGCAGGATGTCTTCATCTTAATGCTCAGAAGTAGTACTGCTGGAGGTCTTGATCATCATGCTCAGCAATGGTAATGCTGGAGGTCTTGATTATGATGATTAGTAATAGTACTGGTGGAGGTCTTTATCACGATTCTATGTAATGATAATGCTGTAGGTCTTGATCATGATACATTGTAATAGTACTGTTGGTCTTGATCATAATGCTCAGCAGTGGTACTGCTGGAGGTCTTCATCTTGATGCTCATCAATGGTACTATTGGAGGTATTAATGATCATGCTCAGCACTGGTAATGCTGGAGGTCTTGATCATGAAGTTCAGTAATCGTACTGCTTTAGGTCTTGATCATAATGCTCTGTAATAGCACTGCTGGAGGTCTTGATCATGATGCTCCGGAATGGGACTGCTGAAGGTCTTAATCATGATGCTTATCAGTGGAACTGCTGGAGTTTTTTTTTTTATCATAATGCCCTGTAATGATATGGCTGGCGGTGTTGGTCATGTTGTTCAACAATGGTCCTGCTGGAAGTCCTTATCCTGCTGTTCATAATGGTAGTGCTGGAGGTATCAATTATGATGATATGCAATGGTAATGCAGGAGGTCGTGATCATGAGAGTCATTAATGGTACAGCTGAAGATTTTGATCATGATGTTCAGTAATGGTACTGCTGGAGGTCTTCATCATGATGATCAGCAATGGTACTCCAGGAGATCTTGTTCAAGATGCTCTGTAATGGTACTGCTGAAGGTCATGATCATGATGCTTAGTAATGGAACTGGTGATGGTCCTCAACATGATGGTCAGCAAAAGTACTGCTGGAGGTCTTCATCACGATGCTCTGTAATGGTACTGCTGGAGGTCTTGATTACGATGCTAAGGAATGGGACTGCTGGAGGTCTTGATCATGATGCTCAGGAATGGTACTAATAAACCTCTTGGTCATGATAATCAGTAATGATACTGCTGGAGGTCTTGATCATGATATTCAGTAATGGTACAGCTGATGGTTTACATCAGGTTACTAAGTAATGGTATTGCAGGAGATCTTCATGATGCTCAGCACTGGTACTGCTGGAGGTCTTGATCATGATATTTAGTAATGGCACTGGTGGAGGTCTTGATTATCATGCTCAGCAATGGTACTGCTGAAAGTCTTGATTATGATTCTCTGTATTGTTGCTGCTGGTGGTCATTATGAGTCTCGGTAGTGTTGTTGCCGGAGGTCTTGATCATAATGCTTAGTAATGGTGCTCCTGGAGTCATAGATCATGATGCTCAGAACTGGTACCGCTGGAGGTCTTGATCATGATGCTCACTAATGGTACTCCTGGATATAATGATCATGATGCTCAGTAATGGTACTCCTGGAGGTCTTTTCATGATGGTCAGTAATGGCACGTCTGGAGGTTTTGATCTTAAAGCTCAGGAATGTTACCGACGGAGGTCTTAATCATCATGTTCAGCAATGGTAATGCTGGAGGTCTTGATCATGATGATCAGTATTGGTACTGCTGGAGGTCTTGATCAAGATGCTCTGTCATAGTACTGCTGTAGATCTTGATCATTATGCTTTGTAATAGTACTGCTGGAGGTCGTGATCAGGATGCTCAGGAGTGGTACTGCTGGAGGTCTTCATTTTGATACTCAGTATCTGTACTGCTGAACGTCTTGATCATCATGCTCAGCAAAGGTAGTTCTGGAGGTCTTGATTATGATGTTCAATAATAATGCTTCTGTAGATCCTGATCATGATGTTCAGTAATGGTACAGCTGGAGGTATTAATCACGGTGCTAAGGAATGGGACTGCTTGAGGCTTTGCTCACGATGATCAGCAATGGTACTGCAGGGTGTCTTCATCTTTATGCTTAATAATAGTTCTGCTGGAGGTATTGATCATCATGCTCAGCAATGGAAATGCTGGAGGTCTTGATCATGATGTTCAGTAATGGTACTGCTGGAGGTCTTAATCACGATGCTCTGTAATGGTACTGCTGTAGGTATTGGTCATGATGCTTTGTAATAGTGCTGTTGGAGTTCTTGGTCATGATGCTCAGCAAAGGTACTGCTGAAGAACTTCATCTTGATGCTCATCAGTGGTACTGTTGGAGGTCTTGATGATTATGCTCACAAACTGTAATGCTGGAGGTTTTGATCATGTTCAGTAAAGGTACTGCTGGAGGTCTTGATCACGATGTTCTGTAATGGTACTGCTGGAGGTCTTGATCACGATGCTCGGGAATGGCACTGCTGGAGGTATTGATCATGATGCTAAAGGTTTTGATCATGATGCTTTTTAATGGTATGGCTGGTGGTCTTGATCAAGTTGCTAAAAAATGGTATTGCTGAAAGTCCTCATCATGCTGCTCATAATGGTAGAGCTGGAGGTATCATTATGATGTGCTTCAATGGTAATGTATGAGGTCTTGATCAAGAGGGTCATTTATGGTACTGTTGTAATTCTTGATCATAATGTTCAGTAATGGTACTGCTGGAGGTCTTCACCATGGTGATCAGTAATAGTACTCCTGAAGGTCTTGTTCAAGATGCTCTGTAATAGTACTGATGGAGATCCTGATGATGATGCTTAGTAATGGAATTGGTGATGGTCTTCAACATGATGGTCAGCAAAAGTACTGCTGGAGGTCTTGATCTTGATGCTCTGCGCTGTTATTGCTAGAGGTCTTCATTATGATACTCAGTTGTGATACTGCTAGAGGCTTTGATCAAGATTCTCAGTACTGATACTGCTGAAGGTTTTGTTCAGGGTACTAAGTAATGGGACTGCTGGAGATCTTGATGATGATGCTCAGAATTGGTAGCGCTAGAGGCCTTGATCATGATGCTCAGTAATGGTACTCCTGGAGGTCTTTTCATGATGCTCAGTAATAATACTGCTGGAAGTCTTCATCTTGATGCTCAGCAATGTTACCGTTGGGGTCTTGATCATTATGCTCAGCAATGGTAATGCTGAAGATCTTGATCATGATGATCAGTAATGGTACTGCTGGAGGTCTTGATCACTATGCTCTGTAATGGTACTGCTATAGGTCTTGATCATTATGCTTTGTAACAGTAAAGCTTGAGGTCTTCATTCTGATGCTCAGCAATGGTATTGCTGGAGGTCTTCATATTGATGCTCAGTAATTGTACGTTGGACGTGTTGATCATCATACTCAGCAAAGGTAATGCTGGAGGTCTTGATCATGATGTTTAGCAATGGTACTGCTGGAGGTCTTGTTCATGATGTTCAGTAATGGTACTGCTTGAGGTCTTGATCACGATGCTAAGGAATTGGACTACTGAGGGTCTTGATCATGATTTTCAGCAATGGTACTGCAGGATGTCTTCATCCTGATGCTCAGAAGTAGTACTGATGGAGGTCTTGATCATCATGCTCAACAATGGTAATGCAGGAGGTCTTGATTATGATGATCAGTAATAGTACTGGGGAGGTCTTCATCACGATCCTCTGTAATGGTAATGCTGTAGGTCTTGATCATGATACTTTGTAATAGTACTGCTGGTCTTGATCATAATGCTCAGCAGTGGTATTGCTGGAGGTCTTCATCTTGATGTTCATCAATGGTACTATTGGAGGTCTTAATGATCATGCTCAGCGGTGGCAATGCTGGAGGTCTTGATCATGATGTTCAGTAATCGTACTGCCTTGGGTCATAATCATAATGCTCTGTAATGGTTCTGCTGGAGGTCTTGATTACGATGCTCCGGAATGGGACTGCTGAAGGTCTTATTCATGATGCTTATCAATATAACTGCTGAAGTTTTTTTATCACGATGCTTTGTAATGGTATTGCTGGCGGTGTTGATCATGTTGTTCAACAATGGTACTGCTGGAAGTCCTTATCATGCCGTTCATAATGGTAGTGCTGGAGGTATTAATTATGATGATATGGAATGGAAATGCAGGAGGTCTTGATCATGAGAGTCATTAATGGTACAGCTAAAGTTTTTCATCATGATGTTCAGTAATGGTACTGCTGGAGGTCTTCACCACGATGATCAGTAATGGTACTCCAAGAGATCTTGTTCAAGATGCTCTGTAATGGTACTGCTGGAGGTCTTGATCACGATGCTCTGTAATGGTACTGCTGGAGATCTTGATCACCATACTAAGGAATGGGACTGCTGGAGGCCTTGATCATGATGATCAGCAATGGTACTGCAGGGTGTCTTCATCTTTATGTATAATGATAGTTCTACTGGAGGTATTGATCATAATGTTCAGCAATGGTAATGCTGGAGGTCTTGATCATGATGTTCGGTAATTGTACTGCTGGAGGTCTTAATCACGATGCTCTGTAATGGTACTGCTGTAGGTCTTGATCATGATGCTTTGCAAGAGTGCTGCTGGAGTTCTTGATCATGATACTCAAGAAAGGTACAGCTGAAGGTCATCATCTTGATGCTGAACAGTGGCACTGTTGGAGGTCTTGATGATCATGCTCACAAATTGTAATGCTGGAGGTTTTGTTCATGATGTTCAGTAAAGGTACTGCTGGAGGTCTTGATCACAATGTTCTGTAATGGTACTACTGGAGGTCTTGATCACGATGCTCAGAAATGCCACTGTTGGAGGTATTGATCATCATGCTCAGTAATGGTTTTGCTAGAGGTTTTGATCATGATGCTTTTTAATGGTATGGCTAGTGGTCTTGATCTTGTTGCTAAAAAATGGTACTGCTGGAAGTCCTCATCATGCTGCTCATAATGGTAGAGCTAGAAGTATTATTATGATGCGCTGCAATGGTAATGTAGGAGGTCTTGATGATGAGGGTCGTTTATGGCACTGTTGTAGTTCTTGATCATAATGTTCAGTAATGGTACTGCTGGAAGTCTTCACCATGGTGATCAGTAATAGTACTCATGAGGTCTTCTTCAAGATACTCTGTAATAGTAAGGATGAAGGTCATAATCATGATGCATAGTAATGGAATTGGTGATGGTCTTCAACATGATGGTCAGCAAAAGTACTGCTGGAGGTCTTGATCATGATGCTCTGCGCTGTTATTGCTTGAGGTCTTGATATGATGCCCAGTAATGATACTGCTTGAGGCCTTGATCAAGATTCTCAGTACTGGTACTGCTGAAGCTTTTTTTTCAGTGTACTAAGTAATGAGGCTGCTGGAGATCTTGATGATGATGTTCAGAATTGGTAGCGCTGGAGGCCTTGATCATGATGCTCAGTAATGGTACTCCTAGAGGTCTTTTCATGAAGCTCAGTAATGGTACTGCTGGAAGTCTTCATCTTGATGCTCAGCAATGTTACCGTTGAAGGTCTTGATCATCATGCTCAGCAATGGTAATGTTGGAGGTCTTGATCGCGATGCTCAGTAATGCTACTGCTAGAGTTCTTGATCATGATACTCTGTATTGGTACTGCTGGATGGCTTTATCATGATGTTCAGTAATCTTATTGCTGAAGGTCTGATCATGATGTTTAGTAATGGTGGTCCTGGAGGCATAGATCATGATGCTTGATAACGGTATCGGTGGAGGTCTATATAATAAAGCTCACTAATGGTATTGTTGGAGGTATTACTCATGGTGCTCAGTTATGGTACTCCTGTAGGTCTTGCTAATGTTGTTCAGGAATGGTTCTGTTGGAGGTTTTTATTATGATGCTTAGGAATGGTAATGCTGGGGGTCATGATCATGATGTTTAGTAATGGTAAAGCTGGAGGTCTTTATCATGATGCTCAGCAGTGGTATTGCTGGAGATCTTGATCTTGATGCTCACCTATGGTAATGCTCTAGGTCTTAATCATGATGTTTAGTAATGGAACTGGTGGAGATCATGATCATCATGCTCAGCAATGGTAACGCTGGAGGTCATGATCACGATGCTCAGTAATGGTATTGCTGGAGGTCTTAATTATGATGATCTGTGTTGGTGCTGCTGGAGGCCATCATTAAGCTTAGTAATGGTATTGCTGGAGGTCATTGAAATGATGCTTAGTAATCGTGCTCCTGGAGGCATAGATCATGGTGCTCAGAATTGGTACCGCTGGAGGTCTTGACCATGATGCTCACTAATGGTTCTTATGGATATAATGATCATGATGCTCAGTAATGGTACTCTTGGAGGTCTTTTCTCGATGCTCAGTAATGGTACTGCTGGAGGTCTACATCTTGATGCTCAGCCATGTTACCGTTGGAGGTCTTGATCATCATGTTCAGCAATGGTAATGCTGGAGGTCCTGATCACTATGCTCTGCTGTAGGTCTTGATCATTATGAATTGTAATACTAATGCTGTAGGTCTTGATCATGATGATCAGCAATGGTACTGCTGGAGGTCTTCATCTTGATGTTTAGTAATTGTACTGTTGGACGTGTTGATCATCATGCTTAGCAAAGGTAATACTGGAAGTCTTGATCATAGATTTCAGTAATGGTACTGCTGGAGGTCTTGTTCAGGATGTCTAGTAATGGTGCTGCTGGCGGCCTTGATTATGTTGTTCAATAATGGTACTGCTGGAAGTCTTGATCATGATGCTCTGCACTGGTATTGCTGGAAGTCTTGATTATGATGCTCAGTAATGGTAGCGCTAGAGGCCTTGAACATGATACACAATTCTGGTGCTGCTGAAGGTTTTGTTCAGGATACTATGTAATGGGACTGCTGGAGATCTTGATCATGATGATGCTGTGTATTGGTACCGATGGAGGTCTTGATGATGATGCTCTGTGTTGGTACTGCTGGATGTCTTTATCATGATGCTCAGTAATGTTATTGCTGAAGGTCTTTTTCATGATGCATAGTAATGGTGATCCTGGAGGCAATGTTACCGTTGGAAGTCTTGATCATCATGCACAGCAAAGGTAATTTTGGAGGTCTTGACCACGATGCTCTATAATGTACTGCTGGAGTTCTTGATCATGATGCTCTGTAATGGTACCGAAGGAGGTCTGGATGATGATGTTCTGCATTGGTACTAAAGGGTGTCTTTATCATGATGATCAGTAACCTTATTGCTGAGGGTGTTTATCACGTTGCATAGTAATGGTGCTTCTGGAGGCATAGACTATGACGCTCAATAATGTTACCTTGGAGGTCTTAATCATGAAGCTCAGTAATGGTATTGCTGGATGTAGCGTTCATGATGCTCAGTTATATTACTCCTGGAGGTCTTGCTAATGGTTTTCAGTAATGGTACTTGTGTAGGTTTTGATCATGATGCTCAGTATTGGTAATGCTGGAGGTCTTGATCATGATGCTCACTAATAGTACCGCTGAAGGTCTTTATCGTGATGCTCAGGAATGGTTCTGCTTTAGGGCTTGATTATGATGCTGAATAATTGTACTGTTTAAGTTCTTGATCATGATGCACAGCAATGGTGCTACTAGATGTCTTGAACATGATACTCATTAATGGAACGGCTGGAGGTCTTGATCATGATACTCAGTAATGGTACAGCTGATTGTTTTCATCAGTATTCTAAGTAATGGTATTGCTTGAGGTATTGATTAAAATGCTCACTAATGGTACTCCTGGAGGTCTTGCTCATGATGCTCTGAAATGGTATGGTTGGCGTTCTTGATCATATTGCTCAATAATGGTACTGCTAGAAGTCCTCATCATGCTGCTTATAATGATAGTGCTGGATGTATTAATCATGATGCTCTGCAATAGTAATGCCATAGGTCTTGATCAAAAGGGTCATTAATGGTACTGCTAAGGTTCTTGAACATGATATTCAGTAATGTTAATGCTGGAGGTCTTGATCATGATGATTAGTAATAGTGCTCTGTAATGGTACTGCTGAAGGTTATGATTATGATGCTTAGTAATGGAACTGGTTATGGTCTTCAACATTATGGTCAGCAATAGTACTGTTGGAGGTCTTGATAATGGTGCTCTGCGCTGGTATTGCTGGAAGTCTTGATTATCATACTCAGTAATGGTACTGCTAGAGGCCTTGATCATGATACTCAGTATTGGTACTGCTGAAGGTTTTGCTCATTGTATTGAGTAATGGGACTGCTGAAGATCTTGATCATGATGTTCATAATTGGTACCGCTAGAGGTCTTGATCATGATGCTCACAAATGGTACTTCTGGAGGTCTTGATCATGATGCTCTCTATTGGTAATGGTGGATGTCTTTATCATGTGTATCAGTAAACTTATTGCTGGAGGTCTTGATCATGATGCTTAGTAATGGTGCTCCTAGAGGCATAGATCATGATGCTTAATAATGGTACCGTTGGAGGTCTTAATCATGAAGCTCACTAATGGTACTGCTGGAGATATTGTCCATGATGCTCAGTTATGGTACTCCTGGAAGTCTTGCTAATGGTGTGCAGGAATCGCTCTGCTGGAGGTTTTTATCATGATGCTCAGGAATGGTAATGCTTGGGGTCATGCTCATGATGTTTAGTAATACTAACGCTGGCGGTCTTGATCACGATGCTCAGTAATGGTATTGCTGGAGGTGTTGATTATGATGATATGTATTGGTGCTGCTGGAGGTCATCATTAAGCTCAGTAATGTTATCGCTGGAGGTCTTGAATATGATGCTTAGTAATGGTGCTCCTGGAAGCATACATGATGGTGCTCAGAACTGGTATTACTTGAGGTCTTGATCATGATGCTCGCTAATGGCACTACTGGATATAATAATCATGATGCTCAGTAATGGGTCTCTTGGAGGTCTTTTCTTGATGCTCAGTAATGGTACTGCTAGAGGTCTTCATCATGATGCTCAGCGATGTTACCGTTGGAGGTCTTGATCATCATGCTCAGTAATCGTAATGCTCGAGGAACTGAGCAAAATGATCAGTAATGGTACTGCTGGAGATCTTAATCAAGATGATATGTAATGGCACTGCTGGAGGTCTTAATCAAAATGCTTTGTAAAAGTACTGCTGGAGGTCTTGATCATGATGCTCAGCAATGCCAAGGCTGGAGGTCTTCATACTGATGTTTAGTAATTTTACTGTTGGATGTCTTGATCATCATGCTCAGGAAAGGTAATGAATGAGGTCTTGATCATGAATTTCAGTAACGGTACTGCTGTAGGTCTCGTTCTTGATGTTCAGGAATGGTACTGCTGGCGGTCTTGATCATGTTGTTCAATAATGATACTGCTGAAAGTCCTTATCATGCTGCTCATGATAGCCATGCTGGAGGTTTTAATTATGATGCTCTGCAATGGTAATGGAGGAGGTTTTGATCATGAGGGTCATGAATGGTACTGCTGAAGTTCTTGTTTATGATTTCAGTAATTGTACTGCTGGAGGTCTTCATGATGATTATGAGTAATGGTACTGCTGAAGGTCTTGTTCAAGATGGTCTGCAATGGTACTGCTAGAGGCCTTGATCAATATACTCAGCATTGGCAATGCAGAGAATTTTCTTCTAGGTACTAAGTAATGGGACTGCTGGAGATCTTAATCATGATGCTCAGAATTGGTACCGCTGGAGGTCTTGATCATGATGCTCACTAATGGTATTGCTGGATATAATGATCATGATGCTCAGTAATGGTACTCCTGGAGTTCTTTTCATGATGCTCAGTAATGGTACTCCTGAAGGTCTTCATCTTGATGCTCATCAATGTTACCGTAGGAGGTTTTGATTATCGTTCTCAGCAATAGTAATTTTGGAGTTCTTGATCACGTTGCTCAGAAATGGTATTGCTGGAGGTCTTGATCATGATGTTTAGTAATCGTGCTCCTCGAGGCATAGATCATGACGCTTAAGAATGCTTAATTATGAAGCTCACAAATGGTATTGCTGGAGATTGTCCATGATGCTCAGTTATGGTGCTTCTGGAAGTCTTGCTAATGGTGTTCAGGAATTGTTCTGCAGGAGGTTTTCATCATGATGCTCAGGAATGGTAATGCCTGGGGTCATGATCATGATGTTTAGTAACAGTAACGCTGGAGTTCTTTATCATGGTGCTCAACATGGTAATGCTGGAGATCTTAATCTTGATGTTCAGTAATGGTACTGCTGGAGGTCTTGATCATAATGTTTAGTAATGGCACTGGTGGAGATCTTGATACTCATGCTCAGCAATGGTAACGCTGGCGGTCTTGATCACGATGCTCAGTAATGGGATTGGTGGATGTCTTGATTATGATGATCTTTATTGGTGCTGCTGGAGGTCATCATTGAGCTCATTAATGATATTGATGGAGATCTTGAATATGATGCTTAGTAATGGTGCTCCTGGAGGCATACATCATGTTGCTCAGAACTGGTATCACTTGAAGTCTTGATCATGATGCTCACTAATGGTGCTCCTGGATATGATAATCATGATGCTCAGTAATGGTTCTCTTAGAGGTCTTTCCTTGATGCTCAGCAATGTTACCGTTGGAGGTCTTGATGATCATGCTAAGTAATGGTAATGCTCGAGGTCTTGATCATGATGATTATTAATGGTAGTGCTGGTCTTAATCAAGATGCTCTGTAATAGCACTGCCGTAGGTGTTAATCATTATGTTTTGTAACAGTAATGCTAGAGGTCTTGATCATGATGCTCAGCAATGGTACTGCTGGAAGTCTTCATCTTCATGTTTAGTAATTGTACTGTTGGACGTGTTGATCATCATGATCAGCAAAGGTAATGCTGGAGGTCTTAATCATGAATTTCAGTAGTGGTACTGCTGGAGGTCTCGTTCATGATGTTTAGTAATGTTACTGCTGACGGTCTTGATCATGTTGATCAATAGTGGTACTGGTGAAAGTCCTTACCATGCTGCTCATAGTAGTAGTGCTGGAGGTATTGATTATAATGCTCTGTAATGGTAATGCTGGAGGTCTTGATCATTAGAATCATGAATGTTACTGTTGAAGTTCTTGTTTATGATGTTCAGTAACGGTACTGTTGGAGTTCTTCATCATGATGATCAGTAATGGTACTCCTGAAGGTCTTGTTCAAGATGCTCTGTAATGGTACTGCTGAAGGTCATGATCATGATGCTTATAAATGGAACTGGTGATGGTCTTGAAGATGATGGTCAGCAAAAGTACTGGTGGATGTCTTGATAATGATGCTCTTCACTAGTATTTCTGGAAATTTTGATTATAATACTCAGTAATGGTATTGCTAGAGGCCTTGATCAAGATACTCAGCATTGGTCCTGCAGAAGGTTTTTTTCATGATGCTCAGAATTGCTACCGCTGGAGGTCTTGATCATGATGCTCACTAATGGTATTGCTGGATATAATGATCATGATGCTAAGTAATGGTACCCTTGGAGGTCTTTCCATGATGCTCAGTAATGGTACTGCTTGAAGTCTTCATCTTTATGCTCTGCAATGTTACTGTTTGAGGTCTTGATCATCATTCTCAGCAATGGTAATTTTGGAGTTTTTTATCACAATGCTCAGTAATGGTACTGCTGGAGCTCTTGATCATGATGCTCTGTAATTGTTCCGATGGAGGTCTTGATCATGATGCTCTGTATTGGTACTGGTGGAGGTCATCATGTTGGTTAGTAATGTTATTGCTGGAGGTCTTGAAATGATGCTTAATAATGGTGCTCCTGGAGGCATACATCATGATGCTTATAACTAGTACCGCATGAGGTCTTGATCATGATGCTCAGTAATGGTTCTCTTGGAGGTCTTTTCTTGATGCTCAGTAATGGAATTGCTGGAGGTCTTCATATTGATGCTAAGCAATGTTACCGTTGGAGGTCTTCATCATCATGCTCAGTAATGGCACTGCTGTAGGTCTTAATCATTTTACTTTGTAATACTAAAACTGGAGGTCCTGATCATGATGCTCAGCAATAATACTGCTGGAGGTCTTCATCTTGATGTTTAGTAATTGTACTGTTGGACGTGTTGATCATCATGCTCAGCAATTTTAATGCTGGAGGTCTTGATCATGAATTTCAGTAATGGTACTGCTGGAGGTCTTGTTCATGATGTTCAGTAATGGTACTGCTGGCGGTCTTGATCATGTTGATCAATAGTGGTACTGTAGGAAGTCCTTATCATGCTGCTCATAATGGTAGTGCTGGAGGAATTGATTATGATGCTCTGCAGTGGTAATGCAGGAGGTCTTGATCATGAGGATCATTAATGGTACTGCTGAAGTTTTTGTTTATGATGTTCAGTAGTGGTACTGTTGGAGGTCTTCATCATGATGATCAGTAATGGTACTCATGAAGGTCTTGTTCGAGATGCTCTCTAATGGTACTGCTGGAGGTCATGATCATGATGCTTAGTAGTGGAACTGGTGATGGTCTTCAACGGGATGGTCAGCAAAAGTACTGCTGGAGGTCTTGATCCTGATGCTCCACACTGGTATTGCTGGAAGTCTTGATTATGATACTCAGCAATGGTACTGCTAGAGGCCTTGATCATGATACTCAGCATTGGTATTGTAGAAAGTTTTGTTCTGGGTACTTAGTAATGGGACTGCTGGAGATCTTGATCATGATGCTCAGAATTGGTACCGCTGGAGGTCTTGATCATAATGGTCAGTAATGGTATTGCTGGATATAATGATCACTGTGCTCAGTAATGGTACTCTTCGAGGTCTTTTCATGATGATCAGTAATGGTACTGCTGGAAGTCTTCATCTTGATGCTCTGCAATGTTACCGTTGGAGGTCTTGATCATCATGCTCAGCAATGGTATTTTTGGAGTTCTTGATCACGATGCTCAATAATGGTATTGCTGGAGCTCTTGATCATGATGCTCCGTAATGATACCGATGGAGATCTTGATGATGATGCTCTGTATTGGTACTGAAGGGTGTCTTTATCATGATGCTCAGTAATATTATTGCTGAAGGTCTTTATTATGATGCATAAGAATGGTTCTCCTAGAGGCATAGGTTATGATGCTTAATAATGGCACATTGGAGGTCTTTCTCCTGATGCTCCGAAATGGTACTGCTGGAGGTCTTCATCTTGATTCTCAGCAATTGTAATGCTGGGGGTCTTCATTATGATGCTCAATAATGGTACCTCTGGAGGTCTTTATCATGAAGTTCAGGAATGGTTGTGTTATAAGTCTTGGTTATGATGCTCAGTAATTGTACTGCTGGAGTACTTGATCATGATGCTCAGCAATGGTACTAATAGACGTCTTGATCATGATACTCAGTAATGATACTGCTGGAGGTCTTGATCACGATCAGTAACGGTGCTCTGTAATTGTTCAGCTGAAGGTTATGATCATGATGCTCAGTAATGGAACTCATTATGGTCTCCAACATGATGGTCAGCAATAGTACTGTTGGAGGCCTTGATCATGGTGCTCTACCCTGGTATTGCTGGAAGTCTTGTTTATGATACTCAGTAATGGTACTGCTAGTGGCCTTGATCGTGATACTCAGTATTGGTACTGTCTTCATCTTGATGCTCAGCAATGTTACCATTGGAAGACTTGATCATGATACTAAAAAATGGTAATTTTGTAGATCTTGATCACGATGCTCAGTAATGCTGCTGCGGTAGATCTTGATCATGATGCTTTCAGTTGGTAATGGTGGATGTCTTTATCATATGTATCAGTAATATTATTGCTAGAGGCCTTGTTCATGATGCTTAGTAATGGTGCTCGTGGAGGCATAGATCATGATGCTTAATAATGGTACCGTTGGAGGTCTTACTTATGAAGCTCACTAATGGTATTGCTGGAGATATTGTCCTTGATGCTCAGTTATGGTACTCCTGGACGTCTTGCTAATGGTGTTCAGGAATTGTTCTGCAGGAGGTTTATATCATGATGTTCAGGAATGGTAATGCTGGGGGTCATGATCATGATGCTTAGTAATAGTAACGCTGGAGGTCTTCATCATGGTGCTCAACAATGGTATTGCTAGAGATCTTAATCTTGTTGCTCAGCAATGGTACTGCTGGAGGTCTTGATCATGAATTTCAGTAATGTTACTGCCGGAGGTCTCGTTCATGATGTTCAGTAATGGTACTTCTGGCGGAAGATCTTGATCATGTTGTTCAATAATGGTACTGCTGGAAGTCCTTATCATGTTGCTCATAACAGTCGTGCTGGAGGTATTGATTATGATGTTCAGTAATGGTACTGCTGGAGCTCATGATCATGATCAGTAATGGTACAGTAATGGTACTGCTGGAGTTCTTCACCATGATGATCAGTAATGGTACCCATGAAGGTCTTGCTCAAGATGCTCTATGATAGTACTGCTGGAGGTCATGATCATGATGCTTAGTAATGGAACTGTTAATGGTCTTCATGATGGTCAGCAAAAGTACTGCTGGAGGTCTTGATAATGATGCTCTGCTCTGGTATTGCTGGAAGTCTTGATTATGATACTCAGTAATGGTACTGCTAGAAGCCTTGATCAGGATACTCAGCATTGGTACTGCAGAGGGTTTTGTTCTGGGTACTAAGTAATGGAACTGCTGGAGATCTTGATCATGATGCGTTCTCTCCATACCCTGTGTTCCTGCACTATTTTATGTTTCTGCATTCTCAACTCCCGTTTCCTGTTTTGTGTCCCAGCATTCTTCCTATTTCTTGTTAGTGGCTGATTCTATGTTCCCACATCCTCAACTTTATTTCCTGTTGGTGACTGATTCAGTGTTCCTGCATTCTCATCCCCATCCCCTACTCTGTGTTCATGCATTCTCCCCATTTCCTGTTCGTGACTGATTCTGTGTTTCTGCATTCTCTCCACACTTCCTGTTGGTGATTGATTCATGTCACAGCCAATCCAACATTTATAAGTCTTCTTGAAATATTTTTCAACAATGCATCTCGATTTTCCTTACCCATTGGAAATTTGCAGTAGTTTGGGATTCAAACTACCTGAAAAATGAAAAGATTCTGTAGTTGCTTATTGCAGTTCTGGTGTGAAAAGTCGTTCTTGATGTAGATGCATTATGTGCTTATAAATTTTGGTGGGTGATGATCTTACCATATCCAAACAGGGTTTCCGTGTAGTGACAGCTGAGGAGTGTTGGTATACATCCCTTAGACCACTTATGGAAGAGGTGAGGGCCAGAATGGGCGACAGACCTGTTTACCTATCATTTGACATCGATGCCATTGACCCTGGCTTTTGTCCTGGGACAGGTGAGTGTGTTTAACACAATTTCATGTTACCCTTCGTCACACTGCCAGATTCCAAAGTGAATATACCTCTTTTCTTCCCTTACCTGTACATGAATGTGGAACGAAGAGATCTTTTATTATTCATTTCTAAATGGGTGATTCAACCATAACATTGATTCTTCCGAAAGATTCAATTCTCAACTCTCAACTGTAATGCACTCAAACGAGTAACAACTAAGTGATGCCTTCCTTACATTTCCAAATGTCAGAGCAATATTACTAAAATTACCATGATATCTAAATAAAGCAAAAAGCAATCATAATATTAACCAAAAATTCTTTCTTACTATATATGACAGATGTAAGTATATATCCATATAGTACATAGCTGCCTGTTTGTTATCATTAATCATCTTGAATAAATCAAGATTATTGCGACTACAGGTACTCCAGAAATAGGAGGACTGACCACTGTACAAGCGCTGGAGATCGTGCGTGGATGCAATGGGCTCAACTTAGTGGGTTGTGACTTGGTGGAGGTGAGTAGATGATACCTAGATCCCTCCTTAGAATCATTCATAAATCTATCTTCATTTTACCTTAATGAGTTGAGATATGTTTAGAAAAGATTTGCATAAGTGTGCTCCATTTTCTTCCTTTTGCATTAAGTCGAGAACTGGATATCAAAAGTATCTAGAAGTGTCTTTGAGAGAATGCATGAAAAATGGGGTTGGAATTTACTTAGGGTATGTTGATGGCAACTTGGGATCAATTGTGCCCCTGATTAGTAGTGCTATATCAAAGTCTCTGGCTGGTTAACTGTCTATGGCTGAATGTTAGACAGAAAGGGCTGGTAAATATCGAGAGGGAGGGACACAGGCAAGTTACGAAGTTTGTATCAATGCGTTGCAGGTGAAAGTGTTGCTTGTTATGGTTATCTTGACACTGCTGGTCTGGATAATAAGTATATAGAAATAAAGAAAAAAATGTTTGAAACTTCGCGGTCAATCAAGGTTGGTGCTGGTCGATCAAAATACATCCGCTTGAGGACTACGGAGAATTCTCATAGCACCATTTCCCTTCCTACTTTACAGTACATGACGGTACGGAATTTTGACTGAGTAATTACCGAAAATCCAGAAAATAAACCATGGCAGTAATCCAACCATACAAAGGACTGCTAAGGATTGCAGACAGCATCAGGTTATTTTGACATTTCGTTTGCTTACTTCGCCAGTAAAGAATTTATCATCAGGTTAATTCCTGCAGTGAATAAATCAGAAGTCACAGTCATTATCATACATCCAAACACCATCGAATTATATCTTGCATAAAATCTGAAACGAAAAGTTGTTCCAACCAGCGGGTCATGAGACAGTATATATTGTATCTACCCGAAGGTCTTGAGTCAGTACCTGTTGTTTCCACCCGATGGTCGTGAAACAGTACCTGTTGTTTCCACCTAAGGGTCGTAAGACAGTGCATGTTGTTTCCACATGGGGATTCGTGAGACAGTATATATTGTTTCCACCCGAGGGTCGTGAGAGAGTACCTGTAGTTTGCACCTGAGAGTCATGAGAGAGTGCGTGTTGTTTCCACCCAAGTGTCGTGAGACAGAATTTATTGTTTCCACCCGAGGGTCGTGAGACATTACATGTTGTTTCCACTGAAGGGTCGTGAGACAGTATATGATGTTTCCACCCGAAGCTCAAGAGACAGTCCATGTTGTTTGCACCCGAGGGTCGTTAGACGGTACATGTTGTTTCCACCCGTGTGTCATGAGACAGTATATATTGTTTCCAAGCGAGAGTCATGAGACAGTATATGTTGTTCCCACCCAAGAGTCGTGAGGCAGTACCTATTATCTCCACCTTATGGTCGTATCACAGTACCAACCGGGGGGTCGTGAGACAGTACCTGTTGTTTCCTCCCGAGTGTCGTGTGACAGTACCTGTTGTTTCCATATAAGGTTCGTGAGACAGTACTTGTTTCCACCGAAAGGTCGTGCGAGAGTACTATCACTGGGATAACGTACATTTTGGCATTGTCTGCAGTCCATCATTATTTTTTTTTCTGTGATTTTAATGGTTGTTATGTTTCTTTAACAACCTACTTCCATGTTACCTGTCTTAAGAACATATGAGAGGGTCGGGAGGTTGGGTCTTCAATCTAGATCATAAAGTTCTGCTTTATAATCGCTAAAATCATGAAGATGTGACGTCATTGTTAAATTCGGACTCCATTGGAACTCCCTTGTGCCCCACAGCGTAAACATGACGCCGGATGCACTGGTCGCTGCATCGCCCCCTGGCCTGTTTTAAGCCGCCATTGTGTCTGTGTGGAGTATATTCTCAGTTGTTTTATACGGCATCGTGATTCATGCCTTTAATTCCTTAATCATGGTTCAAAAATGTTTTAAAAGTGACAATAAGGAGCCGCGTATTAGTAAGAAGAAAACACATTACACTTCAAGTGAAATTATACTATCTAAGCCCTTAAGATGCTGGTGAATGAGTAGTGGACTTTGGGAGTGCACTTGGCTTACCTACCACGACCATAAGAACAATAGATGGTGATGTCAAAACAAGAGTCACAGGGTTTTCAGCTTAACGATGATGCCAAGGCTTTTCCAGTTATGCTGATCCTGGGAGAGACGGCAGTTCACAAGTTTCAAGACTAAATGCCGAAGCCACTAATTGTTATACACATGATTATCAGAACTCAGTCCCACGTCAGCCACGGTTGGGTGTAGACATGCTAATAGCTGCGCTAGAGAGTGTGATTCGAACCCGGAACCTTGGTCGAGTTTGGTTCGACCTCCTGACGGGACGGACCATATGAAGTTCGATATGGAGGACCTACAGCTTAGTGATTCAGATTCTTCTCAGCTGTGGGAAACTCGTGCGGTCAAGCGCAGGCGATCACGCGGAAGCTGCCGGGAAAGAGACATAAAGATTGGGTAGGATGCGACGGTGGGTATGCAGAAGGAAGTAAACCCTAGGAGGAAGTGAGGATACTTTCAGAATGAGAATTCGATGACACAGACCCGGAAGCGGATGTGGGCTTCACAACCGGTGGGAATCACCGAGAGTTTCGACCGCTCTTGAAGGAGGAAGTGTAAAGACCAATCATAACAGTGGAGGGCCAGAGAGCTGTGGAACACCTAACGACACCGTAACCCCATATGACAAGGTTTTAGATCAGCGTTATGTTTCTGGAACATAGTGATGGCGTAGTGTCGGCAAGACGTCTTATATTGAGGGGACAAGAGAAGGCAGGAGTTGTGGGACTTATGAAAGAAGTTTTATCGCAAACAGAATCTGGGTTCCTGGTAATAGCTGCCGCTATGGGCATAAGGCTTATCGCTGTCAATGTGATACTACTTGTAAGTAATGTAAAATGAAACATCACAGTAAGGGGAGGAAAATCAATTCTAAGCAGTTAGCGTTTCTGACCGTGACGCATTCACAGGCTGCCCAGGGTCGAGCGCATTGGTTCGAATCCTGGTTGCGGCAGTCGTTCCACAATCAACCCAGCTGTTCATTCACCTTTAGAGGTTGGTCGATAAAATGGGTTCCTGGCTCAGGCTAGGGTATATATATATATATATATATATATATATATATATATATATATATATATAT
>JAYMFT010125425.1:0-13154 GCA_038088735.1 Panulirus argus | reverse complement strand
ATATATAAACTTCAAACCCGGCCATTGGCAATCACAATAATATCATCTTCACCAAATCCACCAGAACATTACTTCCCCTTCAGCCGGAGAACCTCGTGTACACAACAAGCTGCTCTACACACACACACGTCCCCTCACACAATCTCTCCCCAGTTTAATATAAGCACCCTGCTGACGGGGAAGTCCTCTTTTACAATTTCAGTTAACCATAACAGCAAAAGGGACTAAAAATTTTAAGCAATTACTTGGGATACGTCGAGAAATTAGGTTTCTGTGCACGGTTCCAGGAACCTAAAGTAAACAAAAGAACTACAGTTTGTATTCATTCTTGTTTGCGAGTAGACGAGGCTCAAGTGCACAGCACATGTTCACGAAATTCTATAAGTATCTTGGATGTAGACAATTCCTTGTAAACTTGTATCCGAGCCAAGCTTTACACCATGTTTAGGACTGTTTACAGCAAGGCTCGAGTATCACAAAAGTCAAAAGCACCTCATGCACAAAATGGTTAGTTTCCCACACACTGGCCATGCACGTCGGCCTGGTATACCAACAAATACACAGAAATAAATCTTAATTGGCCATCCCTTACCCCGCAATAACCTCCGACAGTCACGTTAACTCCTATTTGTAATCTGCTAATAGGAAGACGGTCGGGTTACACAACCTGTAATAGCAAGACAAGCCTGGGTTGAGGGACGCTCCTGGTTTAAGTAGACCGAGCCACGGGAGCTCTGGAAACTGGAAGAACTTCATTAATTATACGATGAACTGTGTCTCGTAAACTCTGGCCGAGTCTACCTTCGGCCATCCATACACCAGTATTATAGCCTAAACTGATCTCCCCGAACTCCCCACCGACGCTTGATGGCTCCTGTAAACATGTTGGCAATAAGCGTGCAATAACGACAAATTGCCCATGAAGGCTCGTAAATTGGCTAGCAGCCATAAGCTGGTCCCCGGGGCGGACGCAGGAGTAGTGCCCACCACCCACGGGCTGGGTGGGGGGTGGGGGGGTTACTGGCTGGCTGCTGTGGGAGACACCCGTCTGGCACCGCTGATACTGGGGAAAGAAAAGACCTTTCCACGTTGCCTGGTCACGTCCGCCCGGCCCGGTCCGACCCGGCCCTCCCGCGCTGCAGGCGAGGGGGTACGAGCAGTGAACGGAACAGAAGTAGGAGAAAGATGAACCAGAGAGAACAAAACAAGTGAGGGGGAGGGTGTGTGGGGTATGGGATGGGGTGGGGTGTGTTGTTAGCTCTCTTGTAGTGAGGGAAGGAGGCGTGACCAGACAACGGGGAAAATAAAGGGAAGGAGGAAGAACCAACAGGCATTGGGAGGGGAGGGTGTGAACTACCCGACCACTGCCGAACCTGTTCACCAGAAGCAGGAATTCCCCGCCTGAGACGTGTATACGGCCAGAGCACACACACACACACACACACTGGCGCATCTATCATCGAAGGACTTTAGCACAGGACTCGCCCAGCACTACACACACACCACTACTACTACTATGACGAGTGTGGATTCCCTTCGGGATCACAAAGGCCGAAGACAAAGCCATCATACGACCGTTTACGATACCCCTCTCTTCTCTCCACCCTGTGCAATACCTACTCCATCAGTATAGAGCAACTGGAAGGATTATTAAATAAAACTGCGTACTTCCAGTACTTTATATATAGAGCTGTCGCAAATACTGGCCAGTGAAGATTATAGAAAACGAGTCAGTCTCTCTCTGTACGAGTAAAGGAGAGGCATTTGCTTCCCTCCACTCCAAGGTGTATGGCACAGGATGGAGGCGTCCCCTCCATCCTTTCTTCAACCATTTACTCCACAATACACCACCTCCGTGCAGGGAAGGAAGGAAAGAGGGAGGGACGGAGGGAGACTGTGGTGGAGGGATCGATGCCCCACCCTCTCTCCTCCATCAATCCTGTGAATTAAAGGGAAGAACGTCCTTTCCTCACCTCGAGTCAGTAAGACAAGACACACACAAACACATACTCGAGTTCCTGCAATACAAAGGTTCGAAAACTTACGATGACAGAGGAGTCTGAAGATGTGGTTGGGCTCCCATGTGTACCAAACGCCTCCCCAGCGCAGTACAATTTGGTAATTACAACAAGCAGGCGACGGAGGCAGGATAATTTAAGACTACCTACGGTGGAGGAGCAGACTTACTGGCCCTAATAGCAAGGCTGCACCATCCAAGCCGAGACTCTTGGTAAGAGACTGCCGCCCAAGGCGAGACAAACTAGCGAGACTTCAAAACGACTGCCGTCTAAGGCAAGACAAACTGGCGAGACTGTAAAGAGACTGCCGCCCAAGGTGAAACTAGCCATCAGGCCCCAGACGAGCACCTTAAAGCCAACCCCCTGCAGGCGCCGGGAACACAGGAGGGGGCCCCTAAGAGAGGCACCACCACCACCACCACCCGTGGCTGCTGGCCGTGAAGACAACCGTAAGGATGACTTACGTCCTCCACAAATTGAATTTCTTCACGCCTCAACCTCTCCTCCATACATCTTGCCACCAAGTTATCAACACCAGACCTCGATATGGCATCAATCACTGGAAATATAACGCTCTATTCTTCTGTACTTCACCACACAGCAGCAGCAGCAGCAGTGAGGGTCAGGCACGCCCCGCTGACAACAACAGATGACATGATCATGCAATAGCGCCCCCCCCCCTCCAAGCCCTTCCCACGGAACTCCCCCCAAAACCCACCCCCTCCCCCTTGACCCCCGGCGCCAGGCTATCGATCCTCTTGCATCACCAGCTGCTACAATTCCCCCCAGCACCAGCTGCCACATTCCCCCCCCCTTACTACCCCCGCAACCCAGCAACACCTACACCAACCATCTGGACCAACGGCCCACACGTGCCCGCTACACCGACTGCATTGTATACCTTCACAAACACACACACTACCATCGACACAATCTGTCAGCACCGATAAGTAATTCGTTTCACATCACCCAACTCGATACTTAGAAGAATCTTCAGAACAAAAAGACAATCCTATTTTTTTGTACGCCTCAGTACTCCAGTCCCTTACATACATACATACACACACACACGTCATAAGAAATAAGTCACCTTACCATTTATCCAACTCGAAAAAAAAAAAAAAAATCTTAAAACATGCTCTACCCAGAAGATAATCATATCCTGCTAATAATCAAGGGTCATATATATAGCCTTATCATCACCATGAACATCCTGCAGAAGGAAAGTTCATTTCTCTACTGTTGTAAACCCGCTGTAGGCATGAATGACCCGGGTAGGTGACAGGTCTAAAGCCCAAGAAACAGCCATTAAATCTGCCACGGTTTTTTTCAACTTCAGTGCGCGTTGTGTTGAAAGACCATCTCGTCCTCATAAAGGGTTAAAATTCATTGCTAAATAACAAGAAACACTGAAAGCTTCCGTGTGTGTGTGTGTGTATGAAAAACAAATATGCCAGATTTCCTGCGTTACGTCCAATTGGCTTAAAGTAAGAAGTTCCAATTATATTAGGAAATGTCGGGACGCATCACCACTAACAAGTTGCGACTAAATTCACAGAAAAATGTGGTGACGTAAGGGGTGTTGGTGAGTGTGCCTCAGGACTCACACACACACACACACACACACTTTCCACATGACCGATGGCGTATACAGCCACAACTCGTGCATGGCTTCCACAACTCCGGTTAAGATCCAGCGATACCGAGTACCTGGCGCAACCCCTCTAGACACACGAGTCCTCCACGCCATCACGTACCTACAACCGTCACCTCTTTTTCTAGAGAGATTACAAGCTTGTGTATATATTACTGTCCTCCAGCATATGTCAGACACAATCAGGTCTTTATCATCACTTTTCCTAGTTATTCCCACTTGAATACGAACTAAAAATAAAATAAAGGGAGAAGTTAATCATATATAATTAAAATATATTAATTACAAGAACAAGGAAGTCACCAAAGTCGCTTAAAAAGTCCCCATGATCAGATGTATTCTTCCACGGACGCAACCCCAAAATGGTAGCCTTCTTAGGCGGCAACGGTGACGACTTTAATAATGACGGAGGAGACCTTGCCGAGAGTCTCCTTTACTCGAGGCAGATCGTAACGAAACGCTCCGTCAGGTCTGAGGAACGTCGGAGTTGACGAGTGAGGATCCTGGCGAGTACCGGGAATTAGTTCATCATGAGAGAGAGAGAGATACTCGTATGACTAAGATTCCACCCGGCCGTTGCCTGGCCAGCCTTCATATGAGGCTGACTAAGCCAACTTGACACTCAGCACACTTCCTGATACACACGCATGATGCAACACCTCAACTTACGACCATATATCTACACGCACGTCTTACTCCATTGGGCGAGGTATTTCTCCTGACAACACATGTTTTCTTTTCCGTTCTGTCCTCTCCAATCTAAGCCTTTATGTTTCTTATCTTTCCTGTCGCCAGAGCCAGCCTCCAAGAGACACGACAGTTTCTTTGTGTTTTCATTCCTTTGAAGAAACTTCCCTTTGACCTCCTCTCTCTCTCTCTCTCTCCCCTGCAGTGCGACGACGTGTTAAGCAGAGACTCCCATCTTTTACAATCCCGAGGCGTCTCCAGCACCACAGCTGAAATTCTCTACTCCGGGCCACAAGTTATTCCAGAGACAGTGTGGCAGGATTTATAAAGCGAGTAAACGTTTTAATACAATGAAATTTCTTTCGTCCGTATTAGCCACTCAACTTCCGTAGAGCCACTGAGGGCCAGAAGGTCGTATACTACTATCTAAGTTTCTTAATACATCTTGGAAAACAAAGTAAAGTACTGTATTCCCAACCGGCGCGCCAAACGTGTCGACAGTCCCCTTAAGCATGCAGCTTCGACCCCTTGAACTCATCGGTACGACTATACGACTATTTTGTGTGATGGCCTACACTTTCTGAACCTAAAAAGGTCGTCATTATACTCAAGGGTCGTTATGATTACCAAGGGTCGTGCTTAAGAGTCGTAGTTATGCTCTTCGGCCATTCCGTCATTCTCAAGGGTCGTATCGTCATATTCAGGAAGGTCGTACCGTTGAGCTCGGGGGAGGGGTTAACAAAATGCGTTAAGCACACTATTTACTGGTACTTTGAAGTCTCCAAGGCGACCGGTCCCACCTGACGGAGAGAAAGCAGACCAGCTATGCTGCAGAGGAAGTGCTCAAATAATTTCAAAATAATCATTTATAAAAAATTATAATTCATGCAAAACAATTAACCGGTTACAAAACGGAAACAATACATGTAATTCCATTGCTCCTTAACCTCGGGGTATACGATGTCGGACAATTTGGGAGATTCTGAACTTGCCACAGCGCAGGAGATCTGAACTCTAAACACACACACACACACACTGAAGGATATGATGGCCAACCACTCACTCCCTGCTACAAGGATTTGGATGAAACTCTGAATGTGTCTATAATCTACGTTCAGCCTAAGACCTCCAAGCACGAGAAGGAGTTTCTGAAAAAACTCATCTCGGGAAGGAAAAATTAATCTATACAAGTAAATTCCTCCCATCACTTTCTCAAGGTTTATGAGCCCGGCTATGGGAGGCTCAGGTAAGGGCTGGTTAAATCCGCAGTACACCGCCCATCCATTACTGCGGATACAGAGCAAATTATCTCCAGGGGTCTTGCGCGAGATATGGCCTGCCCCAAGGGGGAGTTATCTGATGACCTTCCTGATCCTCAGGTAGGACGCGGAACACCGGCAGGCAAGAGAGGGCAAGGTGAACGATGATGAGAGGCAGCGTGGAACCCTGGTACAAGAGGAGGAAAACTCGAGAAGAAATGAACAGGAAGAACAATATAATCGGAATAGAGGGAGAGAAAACCTACAAGATGAAGAGTGGACAGGAGACAAATACAATGAAGGAAGACAGTACGAGCCGAACCTCAAACGAGAGAGTGCTACCTAAAATAATCGAGCATTAAAACACCGGAGGCACGCGTCTGGCTGCTGCTTCCAACGGTTCCTGTGGAGTGCCAGCCACTTGAGTATTGACCGTTATGAGACGAATTCCTTCCCTCAAAACTTTCACCACAGAATGTAGAATTCTCCGTGCATATTTCTCCCTATGACCTTTCTACCTTAACAATCAGGTCTACAAACACATCTGGAGCCATTCAATGATCTCTACTTTCTTTTCTTCTCACATTATACGTTTCGTACAAGATGGCTTTTAATTCGGGTATGTTCTGCCCATAACTTGTCGGTCACCACTGAAAAAAGTAACGATAATAATAATAATAATAATAATAATAATAATAAGTGAAGAGTTCTTCATGAACAAGTACACTTGGTTAAGTAACTGAATTAAGCTGGAGTTCTTAAATTCAACTTCCACTCAAGTTAGAAATAAAAATATTTTTGACTATCTACCACTTACGTAACTAACTTTCCTCCAGTAACACAACAGCCAGAGTACTGATAACAATACCATAAACAATAATCAAGCAATATCACAACCCACAACTATGGGACGGCAACAAGGGCCAAAGCACAACACAACGAACACTAAACCGATCACATACAACAAAAATAACCGGAGCATGAGAGAGCAACACCACAGCCTATGACCATTAACTGCTGCTGAGGTTATGTATACTAGCCAGGCAGACCACACGGTACTCATGGGTCACCTGCTGTACAGTTAGAGCTACTGGGAGTGAAACAAGAATGGTTAAAGTTTAGGAAAAAAAAAATCTGCATTTAAGTTCAATGGCCAAATGCGGATTTTTTTTTCAAGTTATGAGTCAGGTCAAGTTCCCCGTTCAGCCAAACTTCATGGCTCTTAAAGGTAGCCAATCAAATTTTTGGATGCTGGAAGACAATATCTCATTAAAATTACGAGTTAAATCTTACAATTTAACCACGGTTAAATTTGTAGGTTAAAGAGACTGACTCCCGAAGAAGAACAATGCAGAGTGGGTGCAGTGGGACGCAGGCGAGAATAATGGAGTACCAACAATTAAAACCAATAATATAGCAGTACTAAAGCCAACATTGTGTCCTATAATGGTGAGACAATACAACAAACAACCTAATGGAACAAAACACACACACACACACACATATATATATATATATATATATATATATATATATATATATATCCCTAGGATCCCTTTCGGATAAGGTCCTAGCGTTACTAAAGGATCCCTTAACCGGTGGCTCCTGCAATTCCGAGGCTGCGCTACATTCTGTAGCAGGGACAGGATGGACTCCTTTAAAGACGGTTCTCTGACAAGACTATATTGTTTTGTGAACTGACGATGATGCAGCCTCGCCGAAGGTGACCCTTCTCCTAAAATAAAAAGTTATTACTTTTAAAATATCACAAATAGCACTGACAAAGTTAGAGGACGTTATCCATCTACTGAATCCATTCCTTTAAGCCCTACGAGAGAAACACACTTTTCCCAGGTCCGAATTTTCATGCAAAATAAAATAGAAAAAAATCAGATTTTTTCCCTCGACCCTTTTGCACTCTAACAAAACTGCAGCATCACGGAAGATGACAGCCTATGATAGCACCAGCACGCTGACAGATGACTGGTGATGGTCTGTAATAACAATAACGCTCCGGGGATCAAATATAACCCGTAATAACAACACCAGCAGCATCGTGATCAGCACCACTAAAGAAAACGCATAACGACAGTTATCCACAAAAAAGATAACCCGTAATGACAGCGGCAGCAGCAGTAACCAGCACCAATTAAGATAACACATCAACATCATTACTATAAAGATAACACGTAATAACAGCAGCAGCAGCAGCAGCACGGGGTGACCAGCACCACTATAGATAACGCGTATTGGTAACACCATTAAAAAAAATATATATGCCTTAATAACAGCAGTACCGTTACACGAGTAATAACGGCAAACCCTGAAATACAGATGGTACAGCACTTGGTGGCGGCTGTGCTGGGCCAGGAGCCTTGGCACAGCCGAGCCAGAGGCGAGGGCAGCAGCGCAACAGCTGCACCACCAACTGTAATGGCGGCCACCAAGACAAAACATTCCCGCGACGTTTATCTCTTGAGCACGGCCTTACGACACTAACTGCCTTTTGACAAGGGCGAATCAACTGAAAATACATCGTAATGTATACTTATTCCTAATTTAGAGTATCAAATTCAAATTCCAAAAGTCAAGTCAAAATCAATATCAATGTATAACACGATATACATTCCCCGGTGGATGAATGCAGGGGTTCATGAAGGAAGGCGTGCGTGTCATTCACTGGCTTCAGCCCAGCAGCAGCAGCCGACCACTGCCCGATATTGATCGCTCCTTCTTACATCCTTCGCCCACGAAACAAGAAAGATTTTAGACACCCCTTTTTCGCTCCCCTTACCACGTGTTGCCTCCAAGTCGCCCTTGCTTGCGTCGCTTAAAGTCCATTATTCATACGCTTCATAAACCATAGCCGGTAGCTCTTGCGTACTGCTAAAATCCCTTCCCCCCTTACGCCATGATTATCCCGTATCAACGATAATACGAACCGAAGAAAAAAAAAAAAAGTCCTTGCTGGACACTGCAGCATTCTTACTTCCTTCTGCGAACACAGAAGGTCGATTAGGACACTGCGGCCCTTTGGGAGCAGCGCCCTTGACGACACGCGGCTCCCGATCGATCGCCGGTATGGGCGATGCTGCATTAGGGGGAACACGTAAGGTGCGCCCTTATTCACATCCAAGCTAGTGATAGTGGGCGCGGCTTGAAGAAAACGGAAACAGAAAACGAGACTTATGGCAACCCCGAATTCTGAATGGGGCTCTCCGGCCTCAACTGTCGCCTTACTCAATTTTTCTCCACGAAACTTAACTCTCCTTTTCTTTTCTAATCAAACATACACACCTAATTTTTCAAAAGGAAAAAAAAAATATCTGAAAGTTCCGACAATGCAGGCTTTTCAAATAAATCTATTCGTAAACAAATACAAAACTAGTTAAATTCAAAACACATACAAAGCTTTGCGGAAGTTTTTTGTATAGACAAAAAAAAAATATAACACTATAGAAACTTTAAAGAAAAAATAGAAGAATATATAGAGACAAGAGACTGATTACTTGCTAACCTGGAAGAGCAGTGTTGACAGAGCAGGTCTGACAGAAGCACCGGAGGAAGGAGTCACGCACAAGCCCGATGATCATCTTGCCGGAGTGTTGGGGTTGGGTCCTCTTCACCTTCGGGAGTAGGGTGTTGTGTGATAGGGTGGGATGATGGGTCGGGGAGGGGCGGGCGGGCGGGCGTGCGTCGCGTGGGGCAGGGCAGGTCCCTGGGCAGTGCTACGAGGAGAGTGTACACCGCCGCTCTACACCATACAGGAGGCCCTGCACGTAGGCCAGGTCGAGGGCGCCGGGTATCGTCACTGGAGGACCAAAACTTCGTCAGCGCCGTTAGGGGGGGGGGAGGGGGGAGGGAGGGAGGGAGGGGGCGGCTCAGCGTTACAACACTGTCAACACACACATCCCTAGAGGGAAGACGGGAGTGGGGGAGGTGGGTTCCACTGTGCCGGCTAAAGCTGGCGAAGTTTTGGCCCTGCAGCTCTGCACTGGGGACACTACGATGATCATCCACAACAAACAAACAAAAAAACTACCGGGTTTACTATCTTACAACTGTACACACGGCCTCCTATGGAGGCAGGTGTGGTCTTCACTACCCTAATCTGATCGAGTTGTTTTAGGGACAAGTTTATGCCGTGTGCTGTCTCTCTCGGGTCACGGTACGAGTGTGGACACGGGGGGGACGGTGGCCGAAGGGGAAATACGAGGGACGTGGCTCTCTGTACACAGTGCCTGCCCGGCGATGGGCAACAGCCGCGAGCGTGACTGGCACGAACCACCAACCAGAAAACGCACACGATGCCTCTCGACACCAGCACCAGCACCACCACAACGCCTCTGCCGGACCACCTCCAGTGGCTGGGGTAAACTGGGAGACTCTCGAGCTGAAGGCTACCAAAGGCTGGCTGAATATGCCTCTGGTTTAAGTATCACTGACACAAGTAATGGCACTGGAGGGAGTGAGAGAGAGAGAGAGAGAGAGTGGGTGTCTCATCGATTACTCTGAGGCTGCAAAGGGCGGAACCGGCCGAGTCACGTGGTGTGACCTCTCTGTCGAGAGACTCCGACTGTCTGGACTTCCTCCAAAAAGATCCTGGGCTTGAGACCTCTTTGAAAAATAATAAAGACTGAAGGAAGACCTTCCGAGTTATATGTACCACAGGAGGTGCACGACTCGCTCCAAGCAGAAGACGTGGTGGACTGGGGGCCCCGACGGCTGGCGTGTGGCGTTCTGGTGGTGGGCACCAATGCTTGGTGCAGGCACTGACTGAGGGCCAGGCTACCGTGGCTCTCCTGCAAGCAAGCCGTGTTGTGTGACTGTAGGAGAGAGTGTATATACTGTACGTGTGGAGAGCTGCCTCACCACTGGTGCTGTGTCCGAGCCTGGCTGGGGCAGTTGTGTGGTGTGGGCGTGACGGTGGTGGCAGTGGTAGTGGTGCGGGGGCCGGGGCGACACTGACTGATCCAGCTGCCTGTGTCGCGGAGCCGCTGCTGCTCGCTTGGCCTCCCTGGGTGTGGTTTCGGGACATGCGCGCTGACGTCGCCACCCCCCCCCCACGACTCAGCCCCCCCTCCCTCCCTACTCCTGCTGCTGCTGCTACCGTCGCCGCCGCTCCTCAGCCTACAGCACCTGCACGCACACATACGTACACACACACACACAAACACACACGAATTTTTCTTATACACTCTTAAAAAAGCACAAATCCAACAGAAAGTCCCGATCAAAGTCAATTTAATCCAACATTGTACAGTGATAGACAAATATCACAACCGTATTACTGGTGTAGAACGAGCAACTTAAACAACGCTGTACTGCTTTCCACCACACAAGAAAGCCTCCCATGGAGCATAAATCATAATAAATCACTCACACCCAACCGGTAAGAAATTAATCCTTTCCATCTCTGCCAAGACTCGTATCCATGGCTGTCTGTGATTACAGCTGCAGACCCTAACTTCAGAATCTCTTTGTAATAAAGCTGTTCTGTGTTTATGGGTCTTAAAACATCAGTATCTCAAAATGACTGTTCCCTGAGAATGACCATATACATGAAGGACCGTCATGTGCTTACACCATAAGTAAAGTCACGTTCGAGGAAACTGCATTTATAATCCCTGGACGAAAAAGAGTACATTCTCGTCGACAAACCTGTCATTCCAAAGGAATCCCCTTTCCCTGTTTCTGACTGCAGCAAAGCGTCGAAGCTGCTGATGTCTCGTAAAGGGAATCCTAGGTTTACGGCTAGGACTCCACCGGTACTTTTCAGGAACAAGGGGCGAGGACCCCCGCGGAACACGGCCTAAAACCATAACAAGCCGTCTGGTCTACCATCGTACCTCAATCTATACACATCGAGACTTTACGGTAGCATGACCTGTCCTGCAGCAGAGCCCCTTCGTCGCAGCTCAGGTCTTGTCATCTGGCTCTCATGCAGGAGTCTGGGGGAGTACATCGCGGTAATGCTCCCACTTACTTTGTTACGGTACAATGTGCTGCTGACGTACTCAATTACCGCCTCAGTAGCCAACGCCATAACAGATGCAACAATTACAATATGTTTTTCACAAAGTGTAATAAAGAACCCCTAACAAATTCTGTATAACTTTAATTTACATATATAACAAAACTATAACACAAATTATATATATATATATATATATATATATATATATATAAAGGCAGCCAAAGAGCCTACTGCAGTACTTGCCAAACTAAGCAGTCTCGAAAAATTCTGGTACGAGAAAAAGGCATTTCAGTCAATTAACAAGATTTTCTTTTTAAATATCGTGTGCAAGATGTAGTGAAGCATGTGTATTCAGAAACAACAAATGCTACACATCAATATCGGCCCAACGGGGCCCCCAAATGTCACCGCCTCCTGCCCTCAAGAATCAACCTACCTTACAAGTTACGACGGAGGAAGAAATAGGGCTGACAGACACAGACTTGAAGAAATCTATGAACTCGTCCAAAATCTCCTGTTTAGGCCAATCTGTGTCCTGTGCGAACACACAGAGGAAAAACCAGCGTTGCGGCAAAATACTAGTTTTTCAATTCTGCCGAGGTAAGGCGTAGTGCCTGATGTTTTAGAGCGAAAATACACATTCATGTGCGAAGGCAAACATGAAGAATGACCAAGAAGAACTGGGCACGTCTCTTAGTCTGGGGTTAACTTTGCCCACCGGCTCGCATACTTTACATATGTGGAAAAATGTTGATAAAAATTCCTCCTTCGCTCGCGAGGAAGACTCACTTACCCGTAAAGCATTACACTTTTATACACAGAACGCGTCGAAGAACATCTGACAAAACAAAGGCATCCTTCATCAAGTTGTAAACACTTTCATCAAGGAAAACTCTCGACACCTGCTACACAGCCCCTAGCGTGACAACGCCCTCCCAAGCCGTCCCCAACCGATAAAAATATCCAACACCAAAGATGGAATGCAGTCCGCATGATTTCAAGATGGCAACTCCAATTTATTGTTTCATATACACATATCCTCCAACTAACGTGAATGTCCCTTTAAGAAAATACTCATAAAAAAAAAAAGCCCCAGGAAACCCCCCCCCTTTTATGGGGCTCCCGCAGCGAGCAGGTAGTCGGCCACGTCCGCAGGTCAAGAAGTGTGGTGACCGTTATTTTTTGGAGTGGCGAGAGAAAGATAGTTAAGGAGGACATTGGTGCTCCGTGTCCTTTGGAGAGGTTGCACCTTAGGCATATGGGGTCCCGTGATGTGCTGAATCTATACGCTTGTAATGCTGAGGAGATGGGCGGTGCCCAGAGAGCAAATAAGAAGTACAACCCATACTTGTCTGGAGAGTGTAGTTTCCAATGGGTGCAAGTGTCTTGTTCAGGAATGGATTACGGAAAGAGAAAGAAAAGAGGTGGTTGTTTACTGTTTGTATGTCATTATGATATGAATGTTTTGTAGTGTTAGTAAACTATACACAATATATATATATATATATATATATATATATATATATATATATATATATATATATATATATATATATATA
>JAYMFT010125404.1:0-13154 GCA_038088735.1 Panulirus argus | reverse complement strand
TATATATATATATATATATATATATATATATATATATATATATATGTGTGTGTGTGTGTGTGTGTGTGTGTGAACACTGGTCCTATGTATGTAGGCCTGCGTATGTGTGTGTAACATTCTGTCGTATGTATGTGTGTATAAGCTTTAGTCACATGTGTGCACGCCTCTGTGTGTGCGTGTGTTTGTGTGTGTGAGTGTGTCTTTATTTAGAAATCCTAACCCAGCCACTGGCGAGATGGAGGGCCAGGTTTCACAACAGGTTTTGAAAGGCGAGCAGAATGGTCGAGCTTTTGAGGAGAGTGATGAAAAAAAGGACGTGCCTCCCCCACTCCCTCCCTCTGGTGGAGTTCTGTTATTTTAGAACTGTGGTGTGGTGTGGTGTGAGGCTAGCAAGGGGATGGCTGGCCCACTGTGGGGTGCTGTATTCATGGTGAGGGACTAACTCAAAGTCGTACGGGAATGTTGGCAACGTCTTAGTGACACAGATGCACAAAAATAAACAAAATATGTTAGAAGAAAAGAAGAGGTAAAGATGAGTAGGCAATACACACACACACACGGCGGCCTCCCAACCACTGTGTACATCATCAACGCTCAGCACAAGGGTAACCATCCCAGCACTTATGTAAAATCTCTCCCGGCTTAAGAGCCCCTTCCTCCTTATGGCTCCACTGTTTACAATACAGCATGGAGATTCTGTCCCTTCCGCTGTTATCAACATTCATTACACAGTTTATTGTTATTGTTATTATTACTCATTATTATCATCATTATCATTATTTCTTTTAATTATCATTATTATCATTACTGCATCAAGGCTGTCTCGCCAAAGTATTATCTGGATACACTTCACCTCCTGACGTACACTGGATCTCTCGTGGACCATCAGCACCACCAGCCCAGGGCTCCAGCACCCTGTTCCTCCGTCCCCCGTACGCTTGACCCGCACGCCACTCACTCCCCCATTCCTCACACGCCCTTCATTCCTTCCCATAACAGACCCTGTTTTCCGTACGATCATCCCTCCACCAAACAAATGCCATGTTCACCATTCGGCTAAAAGCCATCTGTCCACAAGGACGTGTCTCCCAAACAACACTCAGCCCCACATGTCCTCCTGACGCAGGCCCCCTGGCCATGGTTTCCACAGTCACCGCCATCTACACCGTTACAAACCGTCACACACTCTCGGCTCAGCATACGTTATCAAATCGACATGTCGTCTTCCCTTACACCTTCCCATATATTGAGTCACCACCTTAACTAACACCTCCGCAACTTTATGATCCAGCTTGTGTGATGAGTGATAACTTATCATACACAGAGAAACGACAGATGACGTCTTCACGAATTCTTCACACGAAGTGACTGATGATAAATGCTAACCAACATCTCCTCCGGCCACATTTGGCGCTTGAATGTGAAAAATCAAACCTGTGCTTCACACACACACACTCAACTTCTGACTTTCTTTAATTGTGAGTTTCTGGACCTCTGACTCAACACCTGGGGCCATAGCTGAAGACAACAGGTTTCTCTTCGGTCGTCCTCACGTATACCTGACGTGCACACAGTACTTGCCCAGGTCACATGGGTTCCCACCACACCCCTGCATCTCCCTCGAGTAGCCAGTGCATCATCGACACTCTCAGTACAGGGAGACGTGCAAGGGTTTGCGAAGCAGACGACATAATCTTACATCCCATCCTTGAGACTCAGTGCATCAGGCCAGATTCCCGACAGTCTTGGGTGTAGTCCACGGCAGGGAGCCTGTGCGAGCGATAAGTATCGTAGTATAAGTCTGGTGGCGTGAAAAGTAAGTGGCACGTTTGTTACTTTGGTCAGGAGACTTGTCGGTCGTGTGTGACCCGAGGAGAAACTCGTTACTTGTGACTCTGACCCAGGGAGAGACCTGTTACATGTGTCTACGACCTGGAAAGAGACCTGTCACCTGTGCCTGCAATCTGGGGAGAGACATGTTACTTATGGTTGTGACCTAGGGAGAGACCTGTTACTTGTGCTTGCGACCTGGGAAGAGACATGTTACTTATGGCTGCGATCTGATACGAGACCTGCTGTTATGACCAGGGAGGAGACTTGTTATTTGCGTCTGTTATCAGTGGAGCGATCCGTTGCTGGTGGCTGTGGTCTCCCCATGGTTTTATATAGCTCGTAGTGTACACCTGTGGTCTTCCCAGCCTTTACACAGCTTATGTGGTCTTTCCAAGATCTATCTAGATCCTAGTGTACACCTGTGGTCCTCACTATAGTTAATCTAGGTCTTGTCATACATCTGCGGTCTTACTCGAGTTTACCTTATCTCTCGGTATACACCTGTGGCCTACCCAGGATATACCTCAACCCCTGGTACACACCTCTGGTCTTCCCAGGGTCAACCTTAACCCATGGTATACACCTGTGGTGTACACCAGGGGTCAAGGCGTGTTCCCTCCGCCGGAAACACAAGTTCCAATGAGAACCGTCCGCTGGTGGAGTCGCGTCCTCGAACCACCGGATCCCGAAGCACAGGCTTCCATTAGCGTCCATCTCCCCGCCCGAGCCGCAGGAACTGGAGAACGAGGTCGTGGACAGACAACAGATAATGACCAACTGAGAACGTGTTCCGTAGTTGGGGAATTACTTCGACTGTGAGTGTCTTCGGCCAAGTGACTCGGTTGGAAGACCGATCTCTCGAGCAGAGGAGCGAAAAACATCTGTCGTATATCAGAATATATCATGTTAATGCACGGAGCTTCGCATGAAATTTGCAGATTTAGAAGAAAATGATTTGGAGGAAAATTATGATATGACAGGCATTTCGGAATCCTCGTCAGAAGGTAAAAATAGATAAGTCTGATTTCACTCGAAGTAACGGTTACAAACTCGCGGGTAACGTTTTATCTCGAATAAGGCGAAGCAACTTTTCTTCAACAGGATTGTTAACGTATGGAATGACTTACCAACAAGAGTAGTTGAAAGCAGTACCATAGATACGTTTAAGTAGAGACTTGAAAGATATTCCGTTTCAAATCCACGACTGACATTATTTGCCCCTCCTTAGACACCCAGTAAGTTTACAGGTCTTCCTGTTCATTCATTCATTTAATTCCTATTTTTTCTTTTTCTAAGTTGGAGGCCCCAGTTAAGGACAAAGTGCACATCAAGGCCGGGCCTTAAAGGAAAATATTAATGAAAAAGAAAAAGAAGAGACGAAGGAAAGTATTTACGAATTTCGGCGAGAGTGAAAAGCTCTTATCACAATAATCCATAAGCTGCTGTTCTCTTCCACTATCACAAACAGCCTCGTTAGGACCCCAGCGGTCTGTTGCTGTTTGAATTCAGTTGTATTCAGATGCCTATATATAGCGTCTAAAATAACACCCTTTCCACTAGGGTTCCTGGAAGCCTCACGAAGGGGTCAGTTACCACACGATACACACCGCGCGGAATTTCCATATATCATTATGCCGAGTGGAATCACTCGAGACACGCACTGCAGCATCTGGACAATTGGCGGTCGTCACTGTTGTCATCACTGGCAACATCCGGGACACATAATACAGTGTCTATCCCTAACGGTGTCACAGCATCCACCGGAAATACCATTGGCACTTGCTGCATTCTGCAGGCTCTTGAATCTCTTGCACTCGGGCCGCAATACTGATTGGTGGTCAAGCCTCAAAACAGTCAGACGTAACAAGTGGTGTGCCACAGGGATCAGTCTTGGGACCGGTTCTCTTTCACATTTATATTAACGATAATAATAATGAGCCTCACTGTAAGATCTCTAAATTCGCGGATAAAACAAAGGTGTGAAATAAATCCACAACAGAAACTGAACGTCTGCAGCTTCAAGTTGACACGTGACGCGTACTGCAAGGTCTTGACACTTGACAGCCGCAATGTCAATGTTCCTCCCTCATGGCTGCCAGCCAGTTTTATTGACACAAAGGGGACATTAAAGTGTATTGAGTTTACCTCTGTTTTTTGTTTCAATGAAAACGAGAACGGTGAAGTGTCCCGTAATATATACAATGGCTGTCATGTATGTGAGATAAAGTGTTCGATTCTTGTTGTTAACGTCGACTTGTAGCTAAAAATATTTTTTTTGGTATGTGATTACTATTTGGGATTGCTACTTGAGAGTAGTCACGTCAGCTCACCTCCAAACCAGTCAAGTGCAAGATTCTCGTTAATCGCTAATCCTTTTAAGATTAATCATTGTGGCTGGACTGGATCATTGCCATGGCGTGTTATGTCTCGGGTTCCTGGCTGAACGGTCGGGTCGATGGCACACAGCTTACTTACCTGCAGCTTATTCCCTGGCCACGCCCCCAGGCAGCGTTTCCATGTGCTCTGGCCGTTGCCTCACCTGGCCATGCAGTCCTTGGCCTTCCTCACATGGCCATGCAGTCCTTGGCCTTCCTCACATGGCCATGCAGTCCATGGGCTTCATCGCCTGGCCATAAAGTCCGTGGCCTTCCTCACCTGGCCATGAAGTCCTTTGCCTTCATCGCCTGGCCATGAAATCCTTGGCCTCCTCATCTGGCCATGCAGTCCTTATTCCTTACCTGGCCATGAAATCCTTGGCCTTCCTCGCCTGGCCATCCAGTCTTTTGGCCTCATGACCTGGCCATGCAGTCTGTGGCCTTCCCAAAATGGCCATGCAATCCTTGATCCTCACCTGGCCAAGCAATCACTGCTCCCCACTTAGCCGAGCAGTCCGTGGCCTCCTCATCTTCCCATTCTTTCCTTGGCCTCCTCACATGGCCATGCAATCCTTGTTCCTTACCTGGCCAAGAAGTCCTTGACCTCCACATATGGCCATGCAATCCTTGTTCCACTCCTGGCCATGCATTCCTTGGCCTTCCTCACCCGGCCATGCCATCCTTGCCCTACTCTCTGACCATGCAGTCCCCGGCCTCCTCACCTGGTCATGCACTGTTTTCAACCACTAATGCGTCGTTTAAAACTTTATGGCTGTATCGCGTGCGTCGTCCTGATTTCTCTCCCGTTGACACGATAGTGTGCCAGGCCTCAAGGCATTCCCAGGGACCGTCTCTAACAGCCAACTCTGGTAGTAAAAGATTCAATTCTGCCATTGTTTTTATGTGTGTTAGTTTTCGGTTCCACGCGGATCTGTTACCCAATATCTTTCGTTAAAATATCACTGGTCCCCCTGGTAAGCAGAAGGCAACTTGCCCCTCGTGGACAGCCCTTGTGCAAGGGACTAGCGGGAGTAGCTTGTCCCTCTGTGGGACACCCTGGTCCACTGGGACGTAAGAGGAGGCAGCTTGCCTTCACGGGCCAGGAGAGGCGACTGTGTATAGTCAGCGATGAAACTCCCACGGCAAAAATGATTCATCTCCACAATTTTCCGGGAAAGTTCACAAACAAGGCCTTCAGTCTGCCTTTGGACGGGAGCTTGTAAGTCATCAAACGGTGCGTAAATATAAAAACCAGACGGGAAACATATCCGAGAAAATAAAACACAAACTAAAATATCTAAGAGTCATCGTGAGCAAAAGTTATATCATTCTGTTTTCAGTGCTTAACGAAGTCTTCCAAAACGTTGTGAATATTCTGACGTCCACCAGAGAGCCTGATGATCTGGGGCTTCCATGTCATACATTACTGCTGACCGGGTGGCAACAGTGCAACACCCCGGAGGAATTCCCTGTCGCACTATCTGTCACAATTTACATAAAAAGCTAAAGACAACTCTTAGTGTTATACAGCCTCGCGCACCTACTTCCTTGAGTCGAGCCAGCAGAAATGATATAGGGAGCCCAGCTTCCGACGGAGATATAAGAATAGCTAGTTATTCATGGAGCGTTGGCGACGCTGGGACTCTGTGTGTGTGTGTGTGTGTGTGTGTGTGTGTGTGTGTGTGTGTGTGTGTGTGTGTGTGTGTGTGTGTGTGTGTGTGTCTGTGTGTGTCTGTGTGTCTGTGTGTGACGGTCGTCGCTGCCACTTAATCAGAGGGACAGAACCATAGATCTGCCTTCCACTGCCTGCTACCATAGTCGACAAGTAACGGTCTGCTAATTTTGCCTCACAAAGACCGTGAACCCCACCAGGAAGGGGCCGGCTGCTGCGGTTACATAGTGCCTCGTGAATGGCCCTGGACACCGGTGTTGTCATATGCGAGCTTCCGCAAGGGAAGAGGTTTAGTGGCGTCCGTAGCTGGGGGCACAGTGGAGGGGGGAGGGGGGGGGCATCAGCAGGAGGCACAGAAACGGAGGTGCGGCTACCGGGAGGTGCAGCCGAAGACAAGGGTTACGGTGGCGGAGGTGAGACCGATGGCAAGAGGTGAGGCCCGCGGCAGGAGGCACGATGGCGGGGATGCTGCCGACAACGGCAAAAAAAAATCGTCGTGAGTCCACACACATGTCGAGGACCTCCAGCTTCAGCAGCCAATGGACGCTAACTTAGGCATACAAGGCCCCAGCCTCTATTAAAGAATTCCTGGAGATGAAAGGCTACGGCCTCCAGAAAGGGGTTCCAGGAGATGGAGGGTTAGAACCTCCAGAAAAGGTTCCAAAAGATGGAAGGTCAGAGCTTCCAGTTAAGGGTTCCAGTATATGGAAGGCTACCGCCTCCAGTAAAGGGAGTTCAGTACACTGAAGGCTACAGCCTCCAGTAAAGAGGTTCCAGTAGACTGAAGGCTACAGCCTCCAGTAAAGAGGTTCCAGAAGATAGAAAGCTAAAGCCTACTCTAACAAAAGCGTTCCAGCGGCTGGAAGAATAATTTTGCTTCTATTCACGCCAGCAGAGAGTTTCCCTCAAGCAGGATCTGCATCCCAGCAAAGAGGCTTCACCAACAAAAAGGCGAATAAGTCTGTCGCTTTACATACCAACACAAGGAACTTCCCCAACAAAAAGGCAAAGAAGATTGCCCCTTAAGTAAGCAAAGAAGCTTTCACAACAAAAAAGGCGAATAATTCCCCCCTCTATGTTTCAGGAGCAGCGATAATTCTCCAGTAAAACTTCAGGTAATCTGAACCAGTAATCTACTTCAAGAAAAAAATAAATAGTCTTTCATAGCCAAAAATATGCGAATATCTTTTTGCCTGGTTACATATTTCCCGATGAAAAACGAAAGAAAAAATCGTGCGATGCTCCGCTGACAGGAAAAAGAGTCGGTAGCAGCCTTTGAACACGGTGTGTGTGCTGCCGGGGAAGGAATGTGTGGGCCGCCAGGGGGTACAGCGTGTGGGGGACATCCTCCCCAGTACACCGTGGCCGGGGGGAGCCATTCAACTCTCCTCACTTTTGATAGACTTGTGGCTGAGAGGAGCAGAGGAGTGGAAGCACTCAAGGAAATTATTGTCCCTCTCCTGCTGTTGTGCTGAGCGCCCGGGTAGGTAGACCATGGAGTGTCTGTTAATCTGGCGAGGACGGAGCAGCTGTCTTGGTAATGTTTCTCTGGTTATCTTCGTGAGGTATCATTACTGCTGTGACGCTTATGTGGTTATCTTGGTGGTATAGCGACTTATCTTTCTTATTCCTCGTGATTATTTTGCTCATCATGTGGTTAGGTAGCATATTTTGCTGGTGTTGTTATGGTGATGATGATGATGATGATGATGATGATTCTGTCTTGACTTTGTGATATCATAACAGCTATCATTGTTACAACACTAGTGTTGTGCTCATTATACAGCACGTATTTTGGTGATCTTGGCGTCGTCTGTCATGGCGATGTTTACGGTAGCTCAGTGTTACCACACGCGAAAGGTTATCATATTCAAGGAAATTCTAAAGATGATAATTAATATAACAATACTACAGAAGCTAACCTTAACCAACATAAACGGCTTTAAAATCTTTAAATTCAGGAGTTCAGTTAACTGTTAAATTGAGTAATTACGACTTGAAGCTATACACTAAACAGACGTTTAAGTCCTCCAGGGAATATGTTATTATACCATAAGAACTTAGCAATCCTACTTAAGAGATCAAGCTCTAGTCATGCTTTCAAGGGGTCTGGTTCATCCTACTGATGGTGTTCGGGGTTCGACAATCAGGAAGGTGGGTTTGGCGCACCCGTGCCCTTACGTAGTACAACGGGATTATACTCTTTCCCTGTAGTCCTGTGTCTCATACGCGTAACTGTAATAATACTTAGCGATGTGGACACCTGCAGGAGTGAGTCGGACGTTCTCCCTGAAGGGGGTAGTGGAGGGACGGAAGACCTCCTCAGTTATGGAGGCGACTCCCGTCGTAAATGGAGATGGACTATACGAGAAAATTGCAGAGGAAGATAAAAGCTTAAACAGGAAGTAATTTAGATGTATAAATAAGTTATGTAGCAAGAGAATAAAGGCGCCTGCCTCTGCATCGTTATGTTTACCGAGTGAACGGACGGACTACAGAGCGCAGAGAGAATATCATCAGGAGGAATTATGATGTGGGTCAGTTTACAAGAAGGGTGTACTGGCTGGTCGTCTGCTGGTGCTCCTGGTGGAGTGAGTCAGAACCACATCACCACCCAGTGCCATGCCGACGACCCTGACCCACCCCCACCCCCCACCCGCCCCGCCTACAACCTCCCACCCATCGCCCTGTCGACAACCCCACCACCAGCGTATCACCTCCGGCCCTCACATGTACACACACAAACACACACACACACACACACACACACACACACACACACACACACGCGCGCGCGGTGTCTGTAACTGAAAGCTGGTGAAGCTAGTCCGTGGGGTGATGCCGGGGGTGGGAGGTAGGGACGCTGCCCGACACACACAATGTGTATCTCCGCCACTACGGCTGTGGCCAGCCTGTCTATCACTGTTGTGGCTGTGGCCAGCCTGTTTGTCACGGTTGGGGCTGTGGCCAGCCTCTCTATCACTCCTATGGCTGTGGCCAGCCTCTATATCACTGCTGGGGCTGTGGCCAGCCTCTTTTTCACTGCTGGGGATGTAGCCAGCCTCTCTGTCACTGCCCCCGTCACCGTTACCCTTAACGAAGTTGCCTCACACAAACAATAGAACTGTGACTACCTCTAACTGGCAGCAAGTGGACAGTCGCCGTCAGCCAGTCAACTGGCACCAAGTGAACAGTCGCAGCCAGTTATCTAGCGGTCAGGCTGGCTGCTACATGTGGGGCTGGCAGCTCCATTCCCCCCGCCCCAGACCCTCGCACTCAACCCCCTCCCACAACCACATTCACCAGCTTTAGATCAATATGTTAGTGGGTTATTAATGGTCCAGCCTCGAACCCGCCGCTCTCCTTACCCTTGAACCACCGGTCCTGTAACCACACACACACACACACACACCACTCAGGGTGACTGCTGCAGCCGTCATCCTATAAGTAAGCGTCCTGAGGAAACACAACATAGTTCGCCAATACACTTAAAGTGATCAAACCATCGATATACCGTTCCCGAAGACGTGACGATGAGGCGACGTTGCGGGAGTTCCGGGCGGAGGAACCTCCACGGTTTAATCGTGTGGCGTACCACACTGGCCTGAATGACGGCATTACGTGTTCCTCCCACCGTTAGAGCGCCGTACTGGTGGCGTCAGGGGTTGACGTCATGCACCCGGCCCCCCTCCTGACGGACTGCCCAGAACCACCAGCCATTAGCGTAATATAAAAATGGCATTAACTCTTATTTAAGAATAAAATCTTGAGTAAACCGTGTATTAGTCTTTCCTCCGCGTCACGCAGGTGGGGGGGAAAGGGACAGGCGAGGGAGGAGCTGGCCTGTGAGCGGCGGGCGGGAGGAAGCCTGACGCGCTGTTGAGGTCTCCTGAGCGGCGGGAGCGTCTCGGCGCCACGCGAGGTGACACCCATCCAGCGGCCGGCCGGCCGGACTGTGCCTGCTGCCTCACTGCTCTCCTCACATGGATCGTACTGGACGATGCCTTTTTGCCCTCAGCGGCCGCCATGACGATCAGGGAGCCACAGAGTGCCAGCGACAACACCATCGTCGGACTTATATTGATGGCGATCAACCACTTCACATGATATGATGCAGGAACGCACAGTGCAGAGTCCTTACGGTGATAGGCATCGGTATGTGGTTAGGGTGGCGTCCCTGGGCGACCTCGAAGAGGCGTCGGCGTGGCCCTGGTGGGCCAACACAGCCCTGAGGGACTCCTGCAAGGAGGGGGGCACATGGCTGCACACTCCCGGGTCTGGCCACTGCACCGTGAGGTATTAAAATGTGTCTGCTTACAGGTTACCTGGCTCGTTAGGGGCTTTAACGATGGGTCGGATTGGGGGGAGAGGGAGCGTGGTCGGTGAAATTCTGAGAAGGATGTAGGTAGGCAGTGGTGCCTCCCTGACACCTGCCTGGTGTAGACTGTAGTAGACTGATGCAGATTCGTATGTGTGTGTGATGCCCAAGTGTTGTCTAAGTACTTTCCCTCCTCAGCTACAACTCAAGTCTTTGCTTAAGACATCTGGCATAAATGGCATACCATGTTTCATTTCCCTCGCTGCTGGTCACCTTAAAAGCGATTTCCAAATAATGGCATCAAGCTCATTCTGCCTAACTTCCTTCATATCGCTTTCCTCCTTCCAACACTTGTGCTCTTCACTCTATCTTCAGAGACATTACCCATTGAGGAGACGCTAAGCTTAAATGCTGAAAAAATTAAAGTGCTCGCCATTTTTCTTAACCAAGACATTTTTTATGAAGGCCTTTGATGCGCTGTCTGTTACAACGGTGACCTTACCTGGCGTTAATTAAACTTCGACGTCTGTACCACATGACATGAAAAATGATATTCTAACAAGCTCTCTATCTAATTCTTCTTATTTTTCACTAGTTCTCTTCCTCCCAGAGACCGTAGTTATCCTCCTGTGTGTACCTTGTCAGCATTTCGTTCCAGCAGTCCTTAGCCTCTCCCAGCGAGCACAAACCACAGGCTGCACAGGTTATCGGAGGCACGGCCTTCAATCGGCAGCCTCCGCCGGGCCTGGCCTCCCGTGCTGCTCCTGCGCCCCCAGCCGCGCCACACTAGGCGAGTTACCATCCCACAACTCTTGCCCACACACGCTCTGCCTGTTGCTCTCTCTCTCTCTCTCTCTCTCTCTCTCTCTCTCTCTCTCTCTCTCTCCTCGTTTATCGTCTCCTCCGGTGAATATCTACGGCTGGATAACACTGTGCACTTCGGTCGTTAAGCCGCTTACGTACACGGGTGTACAGCAGCACACGAGTGTACGTCAGGATGTCAGTAGTAGTACAGAGTGACGTAGCCGGGCCGGGCCGGGCCGGGCGGCTCCTGCCTCCGTTGTTCAGGTGTCATACGGTGAGTAAAGCGCCAGAACTTGGCTAAAAGTTAGATAGAGTTATAATGACTTGCTAAACCATACCTGGTGGGTAACCCCTCACCTCATGCCCCCGTACCCACCCCAATCACTAGTTCAGGTACACTCACCTCCCTCCCATCCCGTATCCCCCCCCCCCCCCCCCCCCCCCCCCCCCCCCCCCCCTCGTAAAACACCGACGTAAAAAAAAACTTAACCCTCACACCAGACGTGTCGTGGGGTCGGGTCACACCACAACACTGGTATAACCTATCAGCGTGGACGGTAGAGAAAAAAAAAATGCAACTATTTAATTTGTTTACGCACTTTCGGCATACCTTAGTGTGTCTTTACCTCACATCACACATGGGCGTCATCAAGTGTATTATGCTCTACCGGGACACTTCTCACCAAACCTGTCTTAGTGTGTGGACGCCTCACACCACAAGTTAGTGACAACACAGAACAAGCTAGTGGGCCGCTGTGACACGGAGGGGTGTCTTAGGCTGACCTCCCTCCCTCCCTCCCCCATCATCTTAGGCTTTCTGAGCTGAGATCCTAAATTCCTGTGGCGTGTAGGACGAGCACCTGTTAGGTGGGGAAAGCTGGGACTTTGCTGATGGGAGGCAGCTCCAGACGCGTTGGTGACACGTCGGGAACATGTTCTATTAAGAGAAGAAAAAGCCTTTTTCTTTATCTGATGTTGGTCTTCGCCTCATGCGGGAGTCGTTCGTGTCGTATAGGGTCGTTCGGTGGTCATTACACCACTCGTTACTTTTAATTAACACGGCCTCAACACGCTGATCACGACGTTACGACCCTTGGGTAAGACAGCACGACATTTGACACGACCCGTAATAAAGGTCAGGTTCACAGCATACGGCATCATACCCAAGGGTCGTACCGTCGTGCTCCATGGCGGGTCGTACCGTCCGTCGTTCGCATGGCGCGTAACCAAACAAACGCTTTATAACGAATGTTCTTCAAGACGAACCTAATAACTTCTTCGTGGCTGACAGAGCCGAGAGGTCAGCAGACCTGGTCGTGTCTGGACCAAAGACAATGATAACGTCAACCAGTCACATGACGAGACTCTTCCCAAATCCGAGTTACGTGACCTTCGCAAACACGCAGAACTTATTTACTTTTTTGTCGCTCTCCAATCTAACTTGTGGGCCCTTACGGAGAGCGGCGAGGGTTAGCATTATCTTCGACACTACCGACGGCCGTGCCTCGTTCGACGTAAAGGCGATATACGGCGTTAGTCCCAGGGAGTGGCCGCCTCAAGTCTCGGGGGGTTATGCCGCTATAATGTCCTGGGAGCCAACGATAGCGCAGCGGCAGGAGTGGGCCGGCGGCCACCTCGCCTGCCTCCCGCGCCACAGCGGCAGGAGCGGGCCGCCCTCCCGGACCCTGGAGATAAGACCAGTTACCTGGGCGGGCCTCAGGGGTTAAGATATGAGGAGCGTGTTTATCGGGAGGGACGACCGGCCTCACCCGGGACAATGGCAGCGGAGGCGAGGCCGGAGGGACTCCCACTCCCTCACCTCTCACCTGACGCTGACATGTGGCTTTGTGCCGCCGCCCACCACCTGCCGCCTGCCGCCCGCCGCCCGCAGGTCCTCGCTCCTACGTGTTTCCCTATCTCGCATAACACACTCACTTCCAGGTCGATGGCCCCCACCATAGCCTTCGGGAGATGGAGTATTTTTAAAAGCCTCAACGAGACGGTCTTTTACCGCTTTTTCCTTTCACTGTATTGTGTGCCTGACAGTGCTCGTGTGCATCTCTGAGTACGTACGTACGTGTGTGTGTGTGTGTGTGTGTGTGTGTGTGTGTGTGTGTGTGTGTGTGTGTGCGTGTGTGTGTGTGTGTGTGTG
>JAYMFT010125393.1:0-13154 GCA_038088735.1 Panulirus argus | reverse complement strand
TCTATATTTCAATTAGGGCCCGGACTTGATGTGGACTTTTGTCCGTGACTGGAGCCTTCAACATAAAAAAAAAAAATCTCTTACGATGATAGAATCGCTTTCATTATTGATTTATGCTATTTGATCGTATAGTCTTTCGTCTACTTCTGGTGTCCGTGTTGGGAGGCCTATAAACTAATCCTACCGTAATTTTCTTTCGAAACTTATCTTTGACTTCTAAAAAGGAATGAAGTCTATATCATCATCAACAACGTTTTTCAGCAGAGGACTTAGATAAGATTAAACAAAGAGCAAGACACTACCGCCTACTTTATTTCCCCTGTCATTATTCAATATAGTGTACCCAGAGATGGCGTATTCGGCGAGGAAACCTCTATTTCTAATATATAGCCGAGACTCCGAAATATCAATTATATTATAATTTTCTTGCAATACAGTTGTCTCTGACTCTGGAATTTTGTTACGTATATTCCGTGCGTTAAAACAAAATATTCTGTTACATCACTGAGACTTTTTATCTCTGGTATGTATACGTGAAGCAGAGGCAGTGGGGAGCCCACCTACCTCAACATCGTCCATAACGTGGACTTGAATTGTCCCATCTTGGTCGCTACCTGCCTTGCTCTCTGCTGCCATATGGCAATTGATCTCATGCTGCTCTCTTCTGCCTTTCCCACGACTTGCCCCGTTCCCAAACAGCGGCGCCAACTGACACATCCCGTCATGTACTCCCATCGGTCCGTCCCCCCGCCGCTACTTGTGATATGACCTCTGCTACCTGAGAATTGATCACGAGATGATATATTCCGCAGTCTTCCCTACCTTCCTTGTTCCTCTCCTCCTGCGTCAGGTCTCTGACTTCTTGGTTACCTACTCTGCCGTGTTTTTTCTTATCCTGAAATCGTTTTCCTGTATGCTGAGTACCTAACTAGCTTATGTCTATAAAAAAGAGCCTAATATTCTTATCTAGCACTCTGCCAAGACGAGCTTTCCCTGTTCCAGTCAAGTGGAATCTATCCTTGGCAAAGAAGCTTCTATCTCGACTATAATGATCCCATAGATCTATACAAAAGACGTTTTCTTCCTCCCTACAGAGGGCCTCATTTCTACTGTTTATCCCGAGCATTCTACAGAAGGTTCAGGGTTTTACGTCATATCTGAGCAGCGATCCCGATATAAAAAACTTCATACGCCTCTCTCTGAACTTGCCGATGAGATTCTTGTATTTCGCTAGAATTTCTTCCAGTTTAGCACCAGAAAAGCACAGATTTCTTCTCGTCCCCTCAACACAGAATTCCTGGTTCTGATCCCTGAATAAGGAATCCCCAGCCAGAATGATGCTTTGATCGTCCAGTACTTCGTCTTCCAGTTAACTGAATATATTCGGAGTAGGAATCTCTATTTCCTTAACTTCTGCTGCTGGGCAAGTCTTCCTAGCTGGCTGGAAGGAATATCTGTCGTCTAACCTCGTGTCTACAGCAACCAATCTATCTTTTAAGTTCTCTACCTTATTTGTTACCAATGATCAATTCGTGCTCCTGTACATCGACTATTATTATTACAGTAACATGGCCCTCATCACTCTCCCACTGACTCATCTTAACATCTAGTTTCTCTAATGCCTCACTATTCTTTCTAATGTCTTAATGCATTTTCTTTTGTAACAAAGTACAAGATATCAACGTACCTTCTTCCTTAATGAGCAAGTCCCGGGTGAAATCCCTGATACAGCTAGGACAGCTAAATCGTGCAGTAGGCGACAAATTTCGTATTACAACAGTGAACCAAGAGCTCAGGAGGAGCGCGTCTACTCGTCATACATGTTGATTACATCATAAAACAAATCAAGCAGATTTTTCAGACATGAGCGGTTTCGTCGAAGACCATATGAATATCATTTATCAAGTTATGATCCTCTAAACGGCTTACAATTCTATCTCGAATTATGGCTTCCACAATCTTTCCAACTACAGACGAAAAGCTAACAAGACGACAATTTCAGGACAGTGACCTATTACATTTCTTGAATATCGGCGTTACATTGGCAAGCTTCCATTCATAAGGAACTTTTCCCGTAGCAATAATCTTATTGAAAAGGGCAGTCATGGGCTTAACTGTCTCATTTCTCGCCTTTTTCATTGCTCTCGGGTAAAGTTTATCAGGGCCTGCGTTTTACTTATTTTTCCTTCCGTTTATTGTTGAAAATATGTCTTCGGCATTAATGTCAATCTTTTGAAGAATTTTCCTATCTCATAAGTGAAACTGGATTGCAGACATGAGCTGCATCTACGATCGTAAGTACAGAAGCAAAGAAGTCATTTGAAATTTTTCCCATGGCTTCGTAGTCTTGATCCAAGTCACCGTTTTTCGCAATTGATGGACCTAATGACTGGGTGATGACTTTTGCTTCTTACACAGCTATAAAACTAATCATAAAATTCCTTACGTTTTCTTTCTGCTATGTTCAGCAATATGTGCTTCATATAACTTATTTTCTCTGCGAAAATTTACAGAACTTATTATATATTGTTACTATTGGATTACCTGAGTTTCTTATGACTTACTTACTTAGACAAGGGGCACTTTCTTATTTCATAGCTCTACCGCCTTGGTTTCCTTTTAGAAAACAGACCGTCTACTACGCATTGGTATATAGTATGTTCCCTCTACTGCTCTGAAGGTTTCTGAAGCTTTTCCAAGCTACGATCATGTCATTTTCAACGACTATATCATCCCAAGTTTGTCTGTCACGAACAATATGAAGATCATTAAAATCTGAACGTTTAAAATCAGGCATATTATCGCAATTTATGATGACAAACATTACCTGCAGTGTTGAGAGCGACCTTAAAAGTAATGTGTCGGTGATCATTTGTATTAAACTTTTCTCCTGCTTAAACATAATGGAGATCCACATTTGTGATTAGAACTTAATCTGATGTATTCTCGTATCGAGTAGGTTACTCGACTAATTGCGTTAGGATAACATCAAGAAATTTTAGAGTCTACACTTGTACTATAGTCTTACCTGGTGGCCTCAAACCAGGCACTTTAAACTTAGACTATACTTTCACCTGGTGGTCTACAGGCCTGACACCTTACACTTATACTATAGTCTAACCTGGTGGTATCCAGGCCTGACACTTTACACTTATACTGTAGTCTCACATGATGGTCTCCAGGCCTAACACTTTACATATATACTATAGTTTCAATTGGTGGCTTCCTGGCCCGACACTTTAATACTATAGTCTCACTTGGTGGTCTGCAGGCCTGGCACTTTTCACTTACGCTATAGTCTAACCTGGTGGTCTTCAGGCCTGGCACATGGTGGCTTACGGACCTGACAATTTACACTCATACTATAGTCTCACGTGGTGTTATCCAGGCCTGACACTTTACACTTATACTATAGTCTCACATGATGGTCTCCAGGCCTAACACTTCACACAAATACTATAGTTTCATTTGGTGGTCTCCAGGCCCGACACTTAATTCTAATACTATAGTCTCACGTGGCAGTCCTCTGACCAGACACTTTACACTTATACTATAGTTTCCCCTAGTGGTCTCAGGATTGACATTTTACATTAAAACACTAGCCTCACCTGGTGGTCTCAAGGCCTAGCACTATACACTTATACTATAATCACCATCGGGTGGTCTCCAGGCCTGACACTTTACATTAACACTATGATCTCATTCTGTGGGATTAAGGTCTGACACTTTGCACTTATAGTATAGTCTCACCTAGTGTGTTCCAAGCTTGAGACTTTGCAATTATACTATAGTTTCACCTGGTGGTCTACAGACCTGATACTTTACACTTCTACTATGGTCTCACTTGGTGGTCTCCAGACCTGATACTTTACAGTTATACTATAGTCTCACCTGGTGGTCTCCAGACCTGACACTTTACACTTATACAATAGTCTCGCTTGATGGTCTCCAGGTCTGACACTTGACACATATAATATATTCTCTCCTGGTCGTCTCTAGGCTTGACACTTTACAGTTACAGTATAGTCTCTCCTGTTGGCCTACAGGTCTGACACTTGACACTTATAGTATAGTCTCACATGTCTGTCTAGTCTATAGGCCTGACACTTTGCACATATACTATAATCTCAACTGGTGATCTCCAGGCATGACAATTTATAATTATAGTCTCACCTGTTGGTCTTCAAGTCTGACACTTTACACTTATACTATAGTCTCACCAGTTGGTCTTCAGGTCTGAAACTTTACACTTATACTATATTCTCACCTGGTGGTCTGTAGGCCTAACAGTTTCCCCTTATACTATATTCTCACCTGGAGGACTCCAGGCCTGACATTTTACAATTATACTATAGGCTAACCTGGAGGTCTCCAGGCTTGATACTTTACATTTATACTATAGTTTCACCTGTTGGTCTCCAGGTCTGGAACTTTAGAGATGTACTATAGTCTCGCCTGGTAGTCTCCAGGCCTGACACTTTACACTTATGCTATAGTCTCGCTTGGTGGTCTCCAGGCCTGACACTTTACACTTATAGTCTCAAATGTTGGTCCACAAGCCTGATACTTTACACTTCTACTATAATCTCACCTGTTTGTCTCCAGCCTGGAACTTTACAGTTATCTATAGTCTCGTCTGGTGGTCTCCAGGCATGACGCTTTACACTTACACTACAGTCTCGCCTGGCACTCTCCAGGCCTGGCAATTTACACTTATACTACAGTCTCGCCTAGAGATCTCCATGCTTGACACTTTATATTCATTTTATATTCACACCTTTAGGTCTCCAGGCCTGACACTTTTCAGTTATAATAGTCTCGCCTGGTGGTCTACAGATATGGCATTTTACACTTACACAATAGTCGCACCTGACGGTCTCCAGACCTGACACTACACTTATAAGATAGTCTTGCCTGATGGCTTCCAGGTCTGACACTTTACACATATAGTGTATTCTCACCTGGTCGTCTTTAGGCGTGACACTTTACACTTATACTATAGTCTCACCTGTTTGTCTACAGGCCTGACACTTTACACTCATACTATAGTCTCACATGTTGGTTTACACGCCTGGCACTTTACACTTATACAAAAATCTCACCTGATGGTCTCCAGGTGTGACACTTCACAAATATGATAATAATCTCACCTGTTGGCCTCTAATCCTAAAACTTTACACTTATGCTATAGTCTCACCTGTTGGTTTTCAGGCTTGAAACATTACACTTATAAAATATTCTCACCTGGAGGTCTCCAGGCCTGATATTTTACAATTGTACTATAGTCTAACCAGTGGTCTCCAGACCTGACACTTTACACTTCTACTATAATCTCACCTGTTGGTCTCCAAGCCTGGAACTTTACAGTCATATTATAGTCTCGCCTATTGGTCTCCAAGCCTGACACTTTACATTTATACTATAGTCTCACCTTTTGGTCTTCGGTCCTGGAACTTTACACTTACACTATAGCCTCACCTGGTGGTCTCCAGGCTTGACACTTTACACCTATATTAAAATCTCACCTGATGGTCTCCAGGCCTGACACTTTATACACTTATACCATATCGTCACCTGGAGGTCTACAGGCTGAGACTTTACAGTTATACTAGTCTCACCTGGTGGACTACAGGTAAGACACTTAACACTTATACTGTGGTCGCACCTGAAGGTCTCCAGACCTGACATTTACACTTATAAGATAATCTCGCCTGATGGTCTCCAGATCTGACACTACGATATAGTATATTCTCACCTGGTCGCCTCTAGTCCTGACACTTTGCATTTATACTATAGTCTCACCAGTTGGTCTACAGGCCTGACAATTTACACATACTATAGTCTCATATGTTGGTCTATAGGACTGACACTTTGCAATCATGCTATAATCTCACCTGGTAGTCTCCAGGCCTGACACTTTCCAATTACAATACAGTCTCACATGTTGGACTCCAAGCCTGACACTTTACACTTTATGCTATGGTCTTACCTGTTAGTCTGCAGGCCTGGAACTTTACAGTTATACTATAGTCTCGTCTGGTGGTCTCCAGGCACGACACTTTACACTTATACTACAGTCTCGCCTAGTGGTCTCCATGCCTGACACTTTACATATATACTATATTCTCACCTGGAGGTCTCCAGGCCAGACACCTTACATTTATTCTAGTCTCACCTGGTGGTCTACAGGTATGACACTTTACACTTATACTATAGTCGCAACTGACGGTTTCCAGACCTGACACTACACTTATACTACAGTCTCGGCTGATGGTCTCCAGGTCTGACACATTACACATATATTATATTCTCACCTGGACGTCTTTAGGTCTGACACTTTACACTTATACAATAATCTCACCTGCTGGTCTCCAGGCGTGACACATTACAATTATATCATAGTCTCACCTGTTGGTCTCCAAGCCTGACGCTTTACACTTATACTATAATCTCACCTGTTCGTCTGCAGGCCTGGAACTTTACACTTATAAAACAGTCTCGCTTAGTAGTTTCCAGGCCTGACACTTTACATTAGCACTATAGTCTAACCTGGTGGTCTCCAGACCTGTCACTTTACATTTATACTACAATCTTACCTGGTGGTCTCAGGCCATACACTTTACACATATATTATAGTATCACCTGTTGGTCTCCAGGCATGACACTTTACTCTTATACTATATTCTCACCTGTTGGTGTCCAGGCCTGGTATATTACAGTTATACTGTAGTCTAGACTGGTGGTCCTCAGGCCTGACACTTTGCACTTATACTATTGTCTCACCTGTTGGTCTCCAGGACTGGAACTTTATAATTATACTGTATTCTCTCATGGTGGTCTCCAGGCCTGACACTTTACATTTATACTATGGTCTCTCCTGATGGTTTTCAGGCCTGGAACTTTACACTTATGCTGTTGCCTCACCTGGTGGTCTCCAGGCTTGACGCTTTACACTTTTACTATAATCTCACCTGTTGGTCTGCAGGCCTGGAAATATACATTTATACTATAGTCTCACCTATTGATCTCTGGGCATGGAACTTTACAGATATACTGCAGTCTCACCTGTTGGTCTCCAGGCCTGAAACTACACTTATACTATATTCTCCCTTGGTGGTCTCCGAGCATGACACTTTGCACTTATAGTCTCACGTGTTGGTCTCCAGGCGTGACACTTTTTTTTCATAGTCATGCCTGTCAGTCACCAAGCCTGAAACTTTACACTAATACTATAGTCTCACCTGTTGGTCTACAGGCCTGAAACTTTACATTTATACTATAGTCACACCTAGCGGCCTTCAGGCCTGACACTTTACACTTGTGATATATTCTCACCTGGAGGTCTCCAGGCCTGACATTTTACTATCTTACTATACTTAAATCTGGTGGTCTCCAGGCCCGACTCTTCCATTATGATATATTCTCACCTGGAGCTCTCCGGGCTTGACATTTTACAATTATACTATAGTCTAACCTGGTGGTCTCCTGGCTTAAAACTTTACATATATACTATAGGCTCGCCTGGTGGTCTCCAGGCCTTACGACATATAACATTTACACATATTCTCATCTGTTCGTCTCTAGGCTTGAATTTTACACTTATACTATAGTCTCACTTGTTCGTCTACAGACCTGACATTTTACACTTTTAGTATAGCATCACATGTTGGTTTACAGGCCTGACACGTTACACTTATACTATAGTCTCACCTGTTGGTCATCAGGCCTGAAAATTTACACTTATAATATATTCTCACCTGGAGGTCTCCAGGCCCGGTATTTTACAATTATACTATAATGTAACATGGTGGTCTCTAGGCCTGACACTTTACACTTAAACTATTGTTTCACCTGTTGGTGTCCAGGCCTGGAACTTTAGTGATACTATAGTCTTGCCTGGCGGTCTCCAGGCCTGACACTTTTCACTTACGATATTGTCTCACCTAGTGGTTTCCAGGCTTGACACATTACAATTATAATGTAATTTCACCTGGTGGTCTTCAGGCCTGGCACTTTGCACTTATACTACAGTCCCGTTTGGTGGTCTCCAGGCCTGACACCTTATATATATATACCACATTCTCCTTTGGAGGTCTCCAGACCTGACACTTTACGATCATAATAGTCTCACCTGGTGGTCTACAGGTGTGACACTACACATATACTATAGTCTCACCTTATGGTCTCCAGACCTGACACTTTTATACTTATACGATAGTGTCGTCTGATGGTCTCCAGGTCTTACACTTCACATATATGATATAGTCTCATCTGGTCGTCTCTAGGCGTGAAATCTACACTTATAATATAGTCTCACTTGTTGGTCTCCAGACCTGACACTTTATAATTATACCATAGGATCACATATTAGTCTACAGCCTGACACGTTACACTTATACTATAGTCTCACCTGTTGGTCTTCAGGCCTGAAAATTTACACTTGTAATGTATCTCACCTGATGGTCTCCAGGCTTGGTTTTTAAAATTATACTATAATCTGAAATGATGGTCTCCAGCTCTGACACTTTACACTTTTACTATTGTCTCATGTGTTGGTGTCCAGGCCTGGAACTTTACAGTGATACTATAGTCTTGCCTGGTGGTCTCCACTTATGCTATTGTCTCACCTAATGGTTTCCAGGCTTGACACTTTACAACTATACTATAGCCTCACCTGGTCGTCTCCAGGCTTGACCCTTTACACCTATACTAAAGTCTCGTCTGGAGGTTTCCAAGCCTGACTCTTTACACTTACACTATAGTTGATCCTGTTGGTCTCCAGGCCTGAAACTTTACATATGCTATAGTCTCCCCTGTCAGTCTCTAGGCTTGACACTTTACAACTATACTATAGTCTAGCCTGGAGGTCTCCAGGCCTCACACTTTACACTTACACTGTAGTCTCTCTTGTTGGTCTCCAGGAATGGAACTTTACACTAATAATATGGTTTCAGTGGGTGGTCTCCAGGCGTGACACTTTATACTTATACTACAGTCTCGCCTGATGATCTCCAATTCTGACATTTTACAATTATACTTGTCTCACCTGATGGTCTACAGGTTTACACTTATGCTATTATCTAACCTGGTAGTCTTCAGGCATGACTCTTTACAATTATAATATTGTCTCACCTCTTGGTCTCCAAGCCTGACACTTTACACTTATACTAGTCTCACCTGCTGGTCTGCAGGCCTGGAACTTTACAGTTATGCTCTAGTCTCCCCTGGTGGTCTCCAGGTATGACACTGTACACTTGTTAAACTATAGTCTAACCCAGTCGTCTCCAGGCCTGACACTTTACACTTGTAATACAGTCTCACACCGTGGTCTCCAGGACTGACACTTTACACTTATCCTATATTTTCACCTGTACGTCTCCAGGCCAGACATTTTACGGTTATACTATAGTCTAATCTGGTGGACTCCAAGACTGACACTTTACACTTATGATATAGTCTCACGTGTTGGTCTCCAGGCCTGACACTTTATATTTATGCTATAATCTCACCTGGTAGTCACCAGGCGTGACACTTCACAATCATAATATAGTCTCACATGTTGGTCTCCAAGCCTGACACTTTACACTTATACTACATTCTCACCTGGTGGTCTCCAGGCCTGACACTTTACATTTTTACTATAGTCTCACCCGTTGGTCTCCAGGCCTGGAACTTTACACTTCTGATACAGTTTCACCTGGTGGTCTCCAGGCTAGACGCTTTACTCCTATACTAAAGTCTCGTCTGGTAACCTCCAGGCCTGACGCTTTACACTTATACTATAGTGTCACGTATTGGTCTCCAGGCCTGAAACTTTACAGTTATACTATTATCTTTCGTGGCGGTATCCAAGCCTAACACTTTACACTTATAACATAGTCTTACATGTTGGTTTTCAGGCCTGGAACTTTACACTTATACTATAGTCTCCCCTGGTGTTCTCCAGGCTTGACACTTTACACCTATACTATAGTCTTGCCTGGTGGTCTCCAGGCCTTACACTTCACACTTATACTATAGTTTCACCTGGTGTTTTCCAGGCATGGTACTTTACACTTATACTACACTCTCGTCTGATGGTCTCTAGCCTGACAGTTTATACTAATACTATATTCTCACCTGGAAGTCTCTAGGTTTGACACTTTACAGTTACGCTAGTCTCACCTGGTGGTCTTCAGGCCTAACACTTAATACTTATATTATATTCTCACCTGGAGGTCTCCAGGCTTTATATTTTACAATTATACTGTAGTGTAACTTGGTGATCTACAGATTTGAAACTTTACATATAAATTGTAGTCTCACCTAATGGTCTCCAGGCCTGGAAATTTACAATTATACTATAGCCTAGCCCAGTTGTCTCCAGGCCTTACACTTTACACTTATACAACAGTCACACCTGTTGGTCTCCAGACCTGGAACTTTACACTTATTCTATAGTCTCAACTGGTGTTTTCCAGTCTTGACACTATACATCAATACTAAAGTCTCGTCTGGTTGTCCCTAAACCTGACACTTTACACTTGTACTATGGTCTTACATGTTGGTCTCCAGGCATGGAAATTTACAGTTATTCATTAGTCTCGCCTGGTAGTCTTCAGGCCTGACACTTTACACTTATACTATAGTCTCACCTAGAGTTCTCCAGGTCTAGCATTTTATACTTATACTACAGTCTCGTCTGTTGGTTTCAAGTCCTGGCACATTACAATTATACTGTATTCTCAACTGGAGGTCTGTAAGCCTGACATTTTTTAATCATATTGGTCTCACCTGGTGGTCTATAGTTATGACACTTTACACTTACACTATTGTCACACCTAATGGTGTCTAGACCTGACACTTTATAATTATATGATAATCTCGTCTGACGGTCTCTAGGTCTGAAACTTTACACATATGATATTCTCTCACCAGGTCATCTCTTTGCCTGACACTTTACACATATGATATATTCTCACCTGTCGTCTCTAGATGTGAACTTTACACTTATACTATAATCTCACTTGTTGGTCTACACGCCTGAAACTTTACACTTATATTGTAGCATCATATGTTGGTGTACAGGCCTGACACGTTACACTTATACTATAGTCTCACCTGTTGGTCGGTATGCGTGAAAATTTACACTTATACCACATTCTCACCTGGAGGTCTCCGGGCCTGACATTTTACAATCATGCTACAATCTAAACTGGTGTTCTCCAGCTCTGACGCTTTACACTTATACTATAGTCTCACCTGTTATTATCCAGGCCTGGAACTTTACAGTGATACTATAGTCTTGCCTGGTGGTCTCCAGGTCTGACACTTTTCACTTATACTATTGTCTCATCTAGTGGTCTCCAGGCTTGACACTTTACAACTATACTATAGTCTCACCTGATGGTCTCCAGGCCTTACACTTTATACTTATTCTATAGTCTCACCTGTTGGTCTCCAAGCCGGGAACTTTACACTTATACAAGAATCTCAACTGGCGTTCTCCAGGCCTGGCACTTTACACTTATACTATATTCTCAACTGAAGGACTCCAAGCATGACACTTTTCAGTCATACCTGTCTCACTTGATGGTGTTCAGGAAAGAAACTTTACACTTTCACTATAGTCTCACTTTGTGTTCTCCAGGCCTGGCACATTACACTTATACTACAGTCTCGCCTGGTGGGCTCCAGACCTGACACTTTACACTTATATAATATTCTCACCTGGAGGTCTTCAGGCCTGACACTTTACAGCTACATTCTCACATTTTGGTCTACAGGCCTGACACTTTACACTGATGCTATCATCTCACCAGGTAGTAACCATGCGTAACACTTTACAATTATTTTATAGTCACACCTGTTGGTCTCCAAGCCTGAAACTTCACAATTACATTATAGTCTCACCTGTTGATCTTCAGGCTTGAAACTTTACACTTATACTATAGTCTCACCTATTGGTCTTCAGGCCTAGCACTTTACACATATAATATATTCTCACCTGGAGGTCTCCAGGCCTGACATTTTACTATTATACTATAGTCTAACTTGGTGGCCTCCAGGCCTGACATTTTACACTTATATTCTCACTTGGAGATTTCCAGGCCTGACATTATACAATTATAGTACAGTCTAACCTGGTGCTCTCCAGGCCTGACACTTTACATATATACTATAGTCTCACCTGTTGGTCTTCAGGCCTGACATTTTACACTTATAGTCTCACCTGTTGGTCTCTAGGCCTGGAACCTTACAGTTATACTATAGTCTTACTTGGTGTTCTCCAGGCCTGGCACTTTACACTTATACTTAAGTCTCGCCTGGTGATCTCCAGGCCTGACACTTTACTTTCATACTATATTCTCATCTGGAGGTCTCTGGGTCTGACATTTTTCTATTATACTATAGTTTCACCAAGTGGTCTACAGGTATGACACTTTACACTTATAATGTTGTCGCAACTGATGGTCTCCAGACCTGACACTTCAACATATACGACAGTCTCGCCTGATGGTCGTCTCAGCTGGTCGTCTCTGGGCCTGACGCTTTACACATACAATGTATTCTTACCTGGTCGTCTCTAGTCCTGACACTTTACACTTATTCTATAGTCATACCAGTTGGTCTAGAGGCTTGACACTTTAAAATTATACTACAGTTTCATATGTTGGTTTATCGGCCTGACAAATTTAAACTTATGCTATAATCTCATTTGGTAGTCTCCAGGCATGACACTTCACAATTATGATATAGTCTCTCTTGTTGGTCTCCAAGCCTGACACTTTATACTTATACTATAGTCTCACCTGTTGGTCTGCAGGCATTTAACTTTACAGTTATACTATAGTCTCGCCTGGTGATCTCCAGGCCTGACAATTCAACCTTATACAATAGTCTAACCTGGTGGTCTCCAAACCTGACATTTTACACTCATTCTAATGTCTCACCTGGTGGTCTCAGGACTTACACTTTACACATATATTATAGTCACACATGGTGGTCTCCAGGCCTGACACTTTACACTTATTCTGTATTTTAACCTGTAGGTCTCCAGGCCTGACATTTTACACTTGTACTATAGTCTCATCTGTTGGTCTCCAGGCCTGACATTTTACACTTGTACTATAGTCTCATCTGTTGGTCTCCAGGCCTGACATTTTACACTTGTA